>JAMKPZ010003208.1:0-17552 GCA_024699675.1 Amphibolis antarctica
TAAGTTCAATATAAATTTCAATTTCTTTTACACCTGATTATACAATAATATTAATTATGTGACACATACATCTTTGGTGAAATAATTTAAAACCATTTGGTGGACTTATTCTAGTTTTAAACATTGGTATTGTTACAGTATTATTAGTTACATTATCAAAAGTTATACTACTTATTTTATTTCTAATTCCATATAAATCAAAAATTTTCATAATGTTTGCAAAAATTGTTTTAGTATGTGGATGTTGAATTTTTCTAAATCTTATTAATCTTTTTTGTAAAATCCAATTTTGATCAATATAATGTGTAGTTATAGCTATGTATCCATCCTTAGTTCTACCCAACTAAATATCTGAAGTGCATGTTATATATGTCATTATTATACTTATAACATTAATAAGTTCTAATCTAAGCATATTAAATGAATTCATAATATTTGACCTAATAGTATTTCTAGATGCATATTTATATTGTGGAGAATATGCTTTACTAATATATTCATCAAAATGTTTATTTCCTTCAAAACTTATTGGTAAATTTTCTTGATAAATAAATTTAGTATGCAAGTCCCTAGCCCTTTTAGAATCATAAGTCCATAAACTAACACTATCCTCAAGAGTAAAAGAAAGTTGGGTTTAAATAGTTTTATCCTTATTCCTATTTTGACATATACTAATATGCCTAGTTAAATAACCTGTACCGCCAAACGTTTTGCAAGAGAAGTTAGCGTTACAGAGGTTGCAGAAGGCTCATTCCTTTGAAGTGCTGTCTGCCATAGCTTTCATCATTATTGTGTACTTTGACCAGATGGAAGCTCTCTTCTGGGACTTCCTCGGCGGTACAGTTGAAGTTGAAGCTCTAGTAGTCTCCATTGATGGCGCTACTTTAGCTTCAGGAAATTTTTCTTTAGGATATCCGTAGCTTCTGGAACTTTGACCTTGGTAGTGGGCCGTTATTTGTAATTTGTGAAATATGAATTGAGTGAGAAAATTTGAGAAATTGAGAATTGAGAATTGAGAATTGAGATTGGAGTGGAGGAGATGAGGAGTTGGGTGAAAAAAAATCCCAACTCCCTCAATTTATAGAGAAAACTTGATGCGGTAGCCGACTATTGCATTCAGTCGTCGGTCGCCCATTGAATGGAAGCGGGCTGCCTGTTGGCCGTTGGATGCGACAGTTGATCTCTCATTGTGAGGAAGCGGGCCGCCCATTGTGTGGAAGCGAGCCACCCGTTGTGTGGAAGTGGGCAAACAATGGGCCACCTATTGGCCGTTGGACGTGACAGCCGGCTACCCATTGCACGTCTTGCTCATTGTTGACCTCTTAATACTTGGGGAAGTAGGCAGTAGGTATCGTGGGGAGTTAGGCCCAAGCATTCGGCTCCACATGATTTGGATTCAAGTAATGTTGTATTATGGAGTACCAACTTGCTCACCCTAGAAGTTTGGGTTGTCTTCCGACAATGTCAGCCAGAAGCCAGGCCTCTCGAGTAAAAGCTTCGTTTAGTCTTCTGCCCCAATTCTCTCGCTTAACCATCCTACATTAATTGTGTCCTCTCACGTATGACAAATCCCCGAATGGTTGTTACCTAATTGATGGTTACGTCTCCTAAACGGAACCTCTACCATCGTTGGTCCACTTATACGGAAGTACCGATTTTCCTAATGTCCTTTTACGACACTTCCATTTTTGCTCCACGGCCAATTGTAAAGGCCATAATGTTACGGCCAATCGTAGAGTAAAAGTTGTAATGCTACGACCAACCGTAGAGTAAGGGCCGTAGTGTTATGGTCGATCATAGAATAAAAATTTACGACTTAGCCACTCGAGAAGGAGTTGGTCACCAGGCCCACGTGGCCACCACTAGTGATTCTCTAGTGGTACAAGCATGGCCCTCACTACTTTTGACATGCCTTCCAAAAGTGGTACGATTGACAGACCGAGTTCAAGAAAAGATTAGAGGCCCACTGATAAGCGGGTAGATTTCCAGCCCACGTAGCATATGTCTAGCCTCACCAGCAACTTGATACGCCCCCAAAGATGCGAAACTAATCTCCAAGTGACCGACTACACAAGTACAGATCCTCGGTCTTCCGTGGTAGAAATGACGAAATTCTGATGAGTAGAGCAGATTTTCATCCCTTTATGCCAGTTATTTCAAGAATGCTTGAAAATTCATTGCACGAGGTCAGTCCCTTAGCAGCTGACCACACTAATGTAGATCTTTAGATTTTCGTGACAGGAGTGATGGAATTCCAATAAATAGAGCAGAATTTCACCTCGTTACATCGGTCATTTTCAGAACGCATTAGAGATCACTACAATGAACTAGCAAACACTGACCTTCCGTGGCAGATAAGGTGGAATTTTGACTAGAAAAGTGGAATTCTGGCCCAGAGTGCTGGCATCTATCAATAATCTCAAAGGTCGCGAGTCTAATCATCGCCCAACCGACGTAACGTGTGCATCACTTGGTCTTCCAATGCCTGGCGGTCCAACTTCGCGACCTTAGCTTATAAATAGTCCTCCCCTTGCCACTAGGGGGGGGGGGGGGGTTGGACTCTTTGATTAGCAGTGGTTGCTCGAGTGTCTAAGTGTCCTAGCACTTAACGTTGAACACTTTTCTTGTCTGGCTTCCGACGTTCATTTGCGGCCAACCGTCTATGCACGAAGGCTTGCCGACTTAGACTTCGGACTAACCTTTCTATAGGTTAGTTTTCCTCTCCCCCTGTGGGAAAGGAGGAGACGATTCTTTCACTTTAAGTAACATCGACTCACTTGGTCGTCCATGGCTTCAACTAGGGAAATCTTCTCTTCTCTCAAGGATCACCCATGATCCCCCCTCCCCTTCTTATCTCGCATGTATATCACTCGGGATAAGGGAGATTTGGCTTTAACGTTTCCCTGAATAAGGATGTTTTCCTTGTTGTACCAGGCAAATGCTTAACCTGAGTGAAGTTTTGCTCCTTGCTTACGACCATGCATGTTGTTTTATGTTTCCAAAGTTGCTGTAGATATCTTTTTCTTCAAATTGGTTTTGTTTAACCCTTTGTTGCATGCATCAGTTTAGATGCATGGGTTCATGTATAGCAGGACAAAACATGGAACTCGGTCTTTGGGCATATTGGTTTTGGTTGGTTGACTGGTAAGAAAGTCGGTTACCACTCTTATGTTGACCTAATTTACCTGGCACCTTTCGTGTGTTTCACTTCTTTTTAGCCATTTTCATTTCTTTCGCACCCATGTCCAATTACGCAACTAGCCTCGTATGGACAGTTTTGTTTTTCTCTTTTATTGTGCAAGTGGAGGTCCATCGAAGTCGGCAGATTCCCCTACATTTTCTTTTCTTTCTCCCCTTGTGCCACCTTAGGATGCCAGCTCATGCATCGTGGCCTAGGTAAGCGCCCCGAGATCAGACTTGGTCCTGAGTCCTCGTGCGACCCCTCCAGTCGAAGACCAACGATATCGGAAGTATCCACCGAAACCCCAAAATGTCAATTCCTGGAGGTGAGACCCCTTTTGCATTTTATCATTTATTTAGCATGATGCTCGAGGATGGTGTAAATCATGCTTCCTTTTTTCTTTTATTATTTTATTCTTCTTCTCCTAGTCGATCTCACTAGTTTCCAACTTCCACCATGGTTGAAACATCGAAGATGAGTCTCAATTTTCTATTCCTGGAAATCCCTTTATAAGCCGTTGAGAGGCCGAATTTTATCCAGGCTAGCTAGTGATGCCGAATCCCTTCCCCACCAGTACCTAGAGCTCCTTATCCAGTCTTTCGGATAGTAGACCCCTTTGTCATACTTATCTTTTATTCTTTTAATTAAGATTTTTTTAGTCTTTGTTGCGAAAGGTCTTTCTTTTCTTAGGTTTCCTTGTTTATTTTTCTTCCTTTCGAAAGAAGGTGACGACTCCATTTTACTCATACTTTTCTACGTTTACTTAGAGCTTGTTTTCTACTCTCAATTGCTTGAGGATGGCATTGGCCGTCCATTAAGGGATTTTCTTGAGAGATGGTAACATAAAATTGGCGACTCCATTAGGGAGGGTGCTAAGACTTGTGGCTCTAACTCTCTTCTTTTAACAGCTTTTGATTTTACTTACATTTGATCAATTTTTCAACAACAATTTCGCTGTTTGGATTGGCTTACCCTCTAACCTTCCTATAGCACACTGGCTCCTGTCCTCACTCGCATGTAGTCGAAAGCGATGGTAGCTAACAACACTTCATCTCCCGTAACTTCACTAGTCACAGCACCATCGATTTTCGTCCCGATTTCTGTAACTTTTGGCCCATTGCCGTAGGTTCTCACACACCCTCACCTCCCAAATCAGGTCACAGGGTCGTTGGGGATGCCCAATTGGATGACTACCTAGCATCTCGCCATCTCGACTGCACTGCACATACCCGTCGGGCCTGAGCGATTCGAGCAAGATTTTCCTGCCCAATAGTTGGCTAACAATCCTACCCTAGACAGTCAAATTGGAGAGGTAGGAGTGACTTCCGTGCCCAATATGGAGTTCAATCGCACAATTTAAACTCAACTACTGGTCCCTTTGCAGTTTCCAGGGATAGGTTATTTCGACACGCAACAGTTCCCTCTGGGTGCAACGGGCCTTCAAGGAGAGTATGATGTCGTTACATCTCCTCAAGCAAGTCATCTTACCCCCAAGGGTTTCAATCAATAGGGCCTTAACTTTTAGCAACAGTTGGCTCCTCTGATGGTCCACGCTCCCACCCAAGCGGGAGAACTATAGCAGGGGGTGGCAGAATTGGAAACCTTCATCCACGATTTGAGGCTAGCCAAAACAGTCTTGCTCCTTCTAGAGTCTTTGTGCTTTTCCAGAGGCTATGCTCCCCCCAGACTTGTAGATGCTTGAGCTTGTCAAGTATAACGGGCAAGGCGATCCATAAGCTCATCTTCAGGCTTATTGTGGAGACATGGCCCCCTTGTAGTATGACGACAAACTCTTGGTTCGTCTCTTTCAAAAGTCACTAGCCGGGTCAGCTTTAATCTGGTACATGTCACTAGATTTGCCGAAAATCCATACTTGGGATCAGCTGGTCTCGATGTTTCAAGAGCAGTGTGCATATAATTTGGATTTGGTCCCCAAGTTGGTGGATCTTAGGAGTCTCTAGCAGCGAGACAATGAATCCTTCAGTTGTTATGTTGGTAGGTGGAGGGCTTTAGCATCCTAGATACAGGACAAGCCCTTTGAATAAGAATTGGTAGAGTTGATAATCTAGAGCGCTAGCCAGCACTTGCGACACTCTTGCATATCTTCAACACTTTCACCCAACTCATTAAAGTTGGGAGTTGCTTTGAATCAAACTTGAGGTCTGGAAGGTTTGCGGCCCTTCCATTCGAAGGATCATTGGGAGGAGCAGCCACCCCCAAACCATTCAATGTTGGGAGTGGGGTAAACAATTGGAAGACAGAGTCTGGAAAAGCTCCGGTAGCAGTAGTGGCACCTCCACCACCCCATCAGCCTTAGTAGGTCTATGCACCTTCCCCGATATACTAGGCTCTGGCAAACTAGCCTATACAGTAGCCGGAATATCCACCTTAGCCGACCTTGATGCAACAACCTTGGAGGCTGAGAGTGCAACCATCGCATGTGGTAGCCTAGCCAGCCCCTCCACACCAACAAGCACCGCCTGTTCAACTTAAAAATCGTCAATAGGGCCAAAATCAAAATCGACAATGATAGCTAGTGTCGCAGAAATCACAGTATCAATTGAGGTCGACACAATCGGTGGCTCCACGATAGTACACCTCGCTGATGGAATCACTAAGTTAGGCATTCATCAAGGTAGTCGTCCCTTTGCAGCCATCTTCTGGACGATCAACGTCCATTTTGCCCAAGCCCATTTTATATTCTCCTGTCGCCAAATCGTCGGCTCTAATACAGCAGCTAATAGTGCCAAAACCCTTTATGGTGGTGCCTACCCACAACTCCAAGTCATCACGGACGAAGTGACAGCTCAAGTGGAAACAGATAGCGAAGGGCCCTTCTTTTTCTGAACCACGCCCACAGAAATGTTCAACCATAATGAGGTCAGGGAAAATTTATTGGCCCAAACAACCAGTACCACTGATTGTTGCCCCCCCATCCACGGTAGTGTAGACGTCTGCCTCGATGTAGTAGCCGGTGATCACCTCTTCACCGTCAGATCTGACCAAACAGTTGAAAAAGGTCAAGGCAGATATCTCCCTCTAGGATCTCATTAGGACCTCCACTAAACACAGGGAGGCTTTCCTCAAAGCCTTCCAGTCAGCTAAGGTCACCCCTCAATTGGCGCCAATGGCCATAAATGCGATGGTGGCATCAGTCACCTCTCTCACCTATCTTTATTTCTCAGAGCTAGATCTACCACCAATCGGCACAGATCACAACATGTCACTCTACATCATGGTCCAGTATAGAGATTTATGCATCACAATGGTCATGATCGATGATGGGTCTATGCTTAATCTGTGTCCATTACAGGTGGCACGCAAGATAGGATTGGTCGAAGACAATCTCCTCTAGTAAGACAAAGGGATGAGGGGGTTTGACGGGTCACTCCACAAAGCCAAAGGGACAATCACCTTGCCACTTTAGGTTGGCCTAGAAACCTTTGATGTCTTATTACACATCGTGGATATCCTGACTTCGTAAAACATGATTTTTGGGCTCCCCTAGCTGCATGAGAATCAAATCATCCCATCAACCTTGCAACGTATGTTGAAGTTTTTTTGGAAATGGGAAATAGTGGTGGTCCTGGTAGAGGATTATTATGATCCAGACCCGTCTGTAGCTGCAATCGGATTATCGGCATCCATCAAGGGGTAGACATGTACCATTCCTCCTGATGAAGAACACGTCCAGTATTTAGCGACTTTAGATTACCTAGCTCGAACGATGCAACCATTAATCGAGGAATAGATAGTCGAGGAGTCCACCCCAGAGGATGAACTTTTCAAATTATTCAAGACGAAATTGTTAGAGGACGAGCTGACTGTTGGTTCTCAATAGTCGGGTACCTTAGGAACGCCAACTGCAGCCAAGCCACACAGTGGTATGTGCAAGCACAAGGGTTAATCAGGTATGACCCCTCCTCTCATCCCCCTATTTAGTTTTCACTAATGCCCCACCTGATGGCCTAGGTGGGAAAACAGCAAGTTTGTAAGCCATAGGGCAAACCTAATAAGCTCCGAGTTAAACAACACTCAAGGCCCAGATGTGAAAACGAGGGCTTGGCAACCCGCTCAAGTATGCCACCCAGACAACAAAATTCTAGACTTGTCTTGTCGAAGAACAATACACCGTCTAGGGCCTAGCGTCCCACAGAAGACTACCAACTTGGGGGTCTAAACAACAAGGGTCGGAGCCCTTCCTCTCCTTCCGGCGTAAGGGGCATTGCCCCTGTTACCTTCATCTGTCTGACAAGGCATCTTTGACTCAAGTATCCAATGATCGGATTCATCCTTCAATGTTCATACCAATTTTGACCGATTGTTAACGTACAAGTCCTGCAAGGCGGACTTCTTGGGTCACCGCTAGATTTGTAGTTCAATTGAGCAGGGCCTCCATATCCTCCAGATGGGTCAAGTTGAAGATATCAATTCTTCCTTCCCACCAGAGGACCTAGCATGTGAAGATGAACTCCCTAACTAAGAATAGTGACAGTTCGACCAGGCACCGGTTGATCCCTGGGCACAGGTGTCGGGATCCATAGGGGCTTCTTGTACAGATGCCACGGAAGTTGTGAACTTGGGCTCCGAATTGGTCCAGAAGGAGGTGAAAATGAGTCAACTCCTCTCAGAAGAACATCGGCAACCATTGATTAAGCTATTATAGGAGTTTGTGGAGGTCTTCGCATGGGGGTATGAAGACATGCCAGGTTTGGATGAGCAAATTGCAGTTCATCAACTCCCCCTTAAGCTTGGAGTTTGTCCTGTCAAACAAAAGCCTAGACACATGAGGTAGGAATGGGCATAGAAATTGAAGGATGAGGTCCAGAAGCAGCTCAACGTGAATTTCCTCCAACCGGTCTTCTATCCGGAGTGGGTGGCCAATATGGTGCTTGTGCTTAAGAAAAATGGTTAGGTATGCATGTGCATAGATTACAGAGACCTTAACAAAGTAAGTTCCAAAGATGACTTCCCCTTGCCCTACATAGACACCTTGGTGGATCACACAGCCAAGCATAAAGTTTATTCGTTCATGGACGAGTTTTCGAGGTATAATCAGATCCTAATGGCTGAAGAAGATAAAGAGAAAACTACTTTTACAACCCCTTGGGGAGTCTTCTGTTATAGGGTGATGTTGTTCAAGTTAAGGAATGTAGGGGCAACCTACCAACGGGCCATGACCACCCTTTTCTATGATCTGATGCATAGGGAAGTTGAGGTCTATGTAAACGATATGGTGGTGAAAGTTAAGTCCTATGATCAACACCTTGTACACTTGAGGAAGTTGTTTGTCCGGTTGCAGAAGTATAAGCTTAGGCTCAATCCCTCCAAGTCCATTTTCGGAGCCTCGTCTAGTAAGCTCCTCGATTTTATTGTCAGTGAATGGGGGATCAAAGTAGATCCAGACAAGGTCAATGCGATCTTAGAGATGCCACTGTTGCAAACTAAGAAGGAAGTTAAGAGTTTGTTGTGTAGACTGCAGTATATAGGCAAGTTTATTTCAAAGTTGACGCCTACTTGCGAGCCATTGCTAAAGTTGTTGAAGAAAAATGCAATCTTTCAATGGTTAGATCGTTGTCAACAAGCCTTCGACCAGCATAAGATGCAGTTGACCAAGCCACCCGTCCTAGTGCCATCTTCTCTAGGCCGGCCTTTGTTTCTTTACCTCTCAGTCTCCCCTACAGCAATGGGTGCAATCTTGGGACAACATGATCACACTGGGAGGATAGAACAGGTGATTTATTACCTTAGTAAGAAATTCATGGAGGTAGAGGAGAGGTATATATTGATCGAAAAGTATTATCTTTCCTTAGTCTAGATTGTGAAAAAATTAAGGTATTACTTGATCGTCTATCCGATCTTGCTACTTAGTAGATACAACCCTATCTGATACTTATTTGAACAATCACCATTGGTGGGGAGATGTGTGCAGTGGCAATTGTTGCTAGCTGAATTCGGCATCAAATACATTTTACAAAAGTCCTTGAAAGCCCAGGCTGTAGTCGATCAGCTAGCAGAAAACCCTTTGCCTCATCATAAGTTCTTGGACGATTCTTTCCCAGATGAATCGGTATTCGGTATCGAACTACTAGATGATGATCTGGAATCCACCGGCTCCCACTGCCTATTTTTCGATGGTGCCTTCAATAGGAAGGGGATTGGAGTTGGGATTGTCCTTATGGATCCTCAAGGACAAATGTTGCCAATGTCCCGGAGGTTGCTTTTTGAATGCACACACAATGAGGCGGAATACGAAGCCTACATCTTGGGGCTATGTTTAGCTCTGGATCGGTAAATCACGCATCTTCGAGTTTATGGTGATGCTATGCTGGTGATCTCTCAAACCCTTAATCAATGGAAAACCAAAGATCCTAAGCTGCAATTGTACTAGGAATTGACGTTAAATCTGGCAACTTAATTCCAATCCATCCACTTCCAGCACGTCGATCGCAAGTATAATGCCTATGTAGATGCTTTAGCTGTGTTGGCGTCTTGGGTAGACATGTTAGACTCAAACGATCTCTTGCTAGAAGTAAGCACCCTCATAAGACCTACTCATGACAACCCTCCACTGCTGCTCACGACTGGAACCTAAGAAAAGGACTGGAACCCCAACAACATACAAGAGGTCTTCGAGGTGAAACCCTTTGAAGACAGTTGGGCTTTACCACATGCAGAGAAATCTTGGTTTCGAGATATCCAAGTGTTCTTGGAAACTAGAGATTTTTCACCAGAAGCCACCACGCGGGATCGACGTACTCTCACCCGATTGGCGACCGAATATGTCATGGGCAGAGGGGTCCTTTATAAACGATCTTATAACCAGACCTTATTAAGGTGCGTGGACCAAGCCGAGTCACACTCTTTTAAAGGAGTTACATGTTGGCCTATGTGGGCCTCATATGAACGACGTACTCCTTGTAAAGAAAATTATGCTTCAAAGATATTTTTAGAGCACTATGGAGGTAGACTGCACTACTTATGTCAAGAAGTGTCATAGATGCCAAGTCCATGGGAACTTAATCCATAGTCCCCCAAAGGAGCTTTACAATATGGTAGCTCCCTGGCCCTTCTATATATGGGCTCTTGATGTGGTGGGGAAAATTAAGCCAACAACATCCAATGGTTACTGTTATATATTGGTGGCCATTGATTATTTTACTGAGTAGGTGGAAGCGACATCCTTCAAGATAGTAACGGCCCAAGCCACCCTCAAGTTTATCAAAAATCACTTCATAACAAGGTATGGGGTCCCCTATGAAGTTGTAACCGATAGTAGGGCCAACTTCGTGGCTAAGCAGATAATGAACTATCTCCAACAGTGTAATGTCAAACATCTACGATGGTCCCCCTATTGGCCCCAAATGAATGGTGTGGTGGAAGCCACCAACAAGACTCTTGTCAAGATTCTAAAGAAAATGGTTCAGATGCATAGAGACTGGCATGACCACCTGCTGTACGCACTCTGGGCCTATTAGACGTCACTCTGAACCACCACGGGGGTGGCTCCTTTTTCATTGGTTTATGGCGTGGAGGTAGTCCTCCCCATCGAGATGGAGTTGCCATTTCTCAGGATCTTTAAAGAAGTAGCGGATTCTGATGAAGATTGGGCGAAGTCTAGATTTTTACAGCTAAACTTATTAGATGAGTGTAGGCTACGCGCCCTACATTACACCCAATATTATCAATGTAAAATGGCCAGGGCACACCGAAAGAAGGTTCGACCCCAATCATTCCAATCGGGAGATCTCATTCTTAAGGCTATCCATACTATGGGCTCCACAAGTAAATTCCATCCTAATTGGCAAGGACCTTATGTTGTGCGATGAGTTCTTACTGGTGGAGCAACATACCTCTTCGATAAAAGCTCATAGGAGGAATTCAATTTGGTAAATATCTCTTACCTTAAGAAATTTTATGTTTAATTAATGACAAACTTTGACTTCTTTTCCTGAGTACAAGTCCAATTCCCTTCGGGTGCTAGACGTATCATTTGCGGCATCTACTCTCCTACTTCCTGCAAGCCGATCGAAGTATCTATCTTAAATATTGGGTTTTTTCGTTGGCACATAATATTGCACATCCTTATCGCATATTCGACATATGCTTGCTGTTCCTCGTGTCACTCTCCTCTAGCACTACTTGCAGGTCTTGGGATGTTTCAAACAAGGTGACATTATCATTTTTCCTGAATGTCAACTTCAGCGGTAACCCTCCTCTTCCGACCATGGCATCCACCACTCACACCCCATCTTTCGGCCTTGATCTACGAAAGATGATCGCCTGCCTTGGATATCTTCATCGATGAGCAAGCTAGTCAAATTTTCAATGGGTGCTATCTATATTCCTGTGAGAAGACCTCTTTGGAGTGATACCACCACAATATGGCTACCATCAAACAGCCCTCATCATCCTATCATTTTCTCCAAATGATGACAAGATCAAGCTAGAGTCGAGAATCCAGGTTTGTTGAGATCCCCATAAGTCTTATTGATCTTGAGCATTTTCCACCTGCAATGGGAGATATCCTTTCTCCCTAGGTGAGTATCCTTCCCTTTCTTTTCTTTACCTAACCCGAGAGCCACCCGCAATCTGACAATTTTCTCTTTAGGTGAGGAACCCCCTTGGATTGTGATATGACATTTTCAATATCTATAGCTTGCCAATAACAAATGGGGAGGGTTTTCATTTTCTTTCTTATCGAAATCATAGCAAAAATGAAAAAGAAAAGAGGAAAGCAATGAAAAGGGAAGAGCAAAAAAATGGGGCAAAAGAAAATGAGTAACAGAAAAGAAGAAGAAAAGAAAACAAAAAAAAAAGAAGAGTAAAAGGCAAAGGCCACAAAAAGAAAAGAAAAGGAAGGAAGACAAAGTTCTTCCTCCATTTTACATCCACAAATCAGATGCTATGTACTTGGGTAAGGGTAGTCTAGGACCATCTAGCTGGTGGCAGGCTTGACTTGATGTGATGTATCTTTATCCAAGTCATCCCCTTTTTCAAGGCTTGGCATCCCATTTAAGTCTGCCAATCTTGGTTTTCGAGGTGATAATTCTAGAATCTGACTTTTTTATTTTCCCTTGTGTGATGGTGAGAATAGATCAGTTAATTTATGAGCAGATCGACAGCCACAGGTTTCATCCTCGGGTTTTGTTTTTGTTTATCTTAAGGTAGATTTTGTTTGGACAAGGGGCATTGCCTCAGTTCTTTTTGTTCAAACTCTTTTCTGTGAGGTAAGCCACCCACATTCCTTATAGGATAGGATAGCACCTGATGAATAGAGACAGACATTTTGTTGGAGAAATGTTGGGCATGTACACCTTTAATGCCCATTAATTCATCCCTCGATCCCAATGTTTTGTGCAACCATCACATTTCATGGTTCGTTACTTAGCCCTCCTTAGTCAAGATTCAATCCTTGACCTTCGCGAGTGTAGCAATGGGGAGAGACGAAGAAACAGTAATTTCATTTTGATTACTTGTGCATTCATACATACATGCCTAGTTAATCTTTATTGGAATTCGAAAATCTTTCCATAGTTCTTTTCCCTCTTATCTAACGTTATCTACCTAGCCATGCTAAAAGACAGAATGGGCTTGGCATCCCAATAAAGCTTGTCATTACGTATTCTACCATCCAAGCTGCCAACTTGGACGACCGGCATCTGCTTTGATTTCCAACTCATATAGTCGGATCCCTACTTTGCAAACTGGCTAAAGGTAGTTTAGTCCATTAACTTGTCTAGTTCAACTAGTTTTGAAAGCGAAGTTTGAGGGACCAATGTCCCAATGAAGAAGCCCAAGCCCATGAGAAGTCATCGTGGGGGCATCTCACCACATTATATCGGCACTTTCGCCAATTTTTCAAGGCTTCCGGACCTCCGTGGCCGGTTATCGACCCAAGTGACTAGAGAATACGCTTAGCTAGAGGTACGCATTCGGACATTCAAAAAAAAAAGGGGGGCACATCCCATTAATGTTACTATGTAAAGATGTATACAATGTCTCAACAAGTGTTCACAAAAAAAAAAAAACAACAAAGGCCACCGATCATCGCCTTTTCTCTCGTCACCCTCCTCGTCGAGCTTTCCGCATAGCCTCCCTAGCCTCCATGCACTCCAGAAGATGTATGGTTTGCTCTTGTACATTTTCCCTCTCCTGTCGCTCTTCTCCTTGAGCGTCGCATGCAGCTTCTCTAGCTTTCATTCGCTCTAGGAGACAAAGGGTCTGTTCTTGCATGCCCAACATTTGGGGCATCATTTTCATCCAAAGCTCGATGGTGGGAGAGCCGACTTTCGGCACAAAACTCTGCGATGGGCCAGCTTTAGGTGCGAAATCCTGGCTCCCATATGGGACGGGCGGAACAGCAGGCTGAGAGTTGGTACTAGCCTGCATTTCCAAAGCCACGGCAGTCTGAGTTGGTACCAGCCTATGCTGATTGTGTTGTCTCATGTATGACAAATCCCCGAACGGTTGCTGCCCGATTGATGATTCTATCTCCTAGATAGAACCTTTGCCATTGTTAGTCCACTTATATGAAAGTACCATTTTTCCTAATGACCTTTTACGACACTTTTGTTTTTGCTCTACGGCTAATCGTAAAGGTTGTAATGTTACGGTCAACTGTAGAGTAACGACCGTAATGCTATGACCAACCGTAGAGTAAATGCCATAGTGTTACGGTCGACTATAGAATAAAACTTTCCGACTTAGCCACCTGAGAAAGAGTCGGTCACCAGGCCCAAGCGGCCACCACTGGTGATTCTCTAGTGGTACGAGCGTGGCCCTTACTACTTCTGACGTGCCTTCCAGAAGTGGTATGATTGACAAACCGAGTTCAAGAAAAGACTAGAGGCCCAGTGATAAGCGGGTGGATTTTCGGCCCACACAGCGGATGTCCAGCCTCGCCAGCCACTTGATACACCCCTAAAGGTGTGAAACTAATATCTAAGTGACTGACTGCACAAGTACAGATCTTTGGTCTTCCGCGGTAGAAATGATGGAATTTCGATGAGTAGAGCAAATTTTTGTACCTTTACGCTGGTTATTTCAAGAACGCTTGGAAATTCATTGCACAAGGTTAGCCCCTTAGCGGTTGATCGCACTAATGCAGATCTTCAGATTTCCACAATAGGAGTGACAAAATTTTGATAAATAGAGCGGAATTTCGCCTTGTTACACCAGTCGTTTTCAAAACGCATTAGAGATCACTACAGCGAACCAACAAACACTGACCTTCTGCGGTAGATAAGGTGGAATTCCAGCCAGAAAAGTGGAATTCTAGCCCAGAGTGCCAGCATCTATCAATAATTTCAAAGGTCGCGAGTCCAATCATTGCCCAACCGACATAATGCGTGCAACACTTGGTCTTCCAACGCCTGGCAGTCCAACTTCACAAAACATCATGACCTTAGCCTATAAATAGTCCTCCCCTTGCCACTGGGGGGGTTAGACTCTTTGATTAGCAGTGGTTGCTCGAACGTCCAAGTGTCCCAGCACCTGACGTTGGGCACTTTTTCCATTAGACTTCCAACGTTCATCTACAGCCAACCGTCTGCGCATGAAAGCTTGTCGACTTAGACTCTAGACTAACCTTCCTACAAGTTAGTTTTCCTCTCCCCCTTTCCCCTAGGGGGAGACGATTCTTTCACTTTAAGTAACACTGACTCACCTGGTCGTCCATGGCTTCGATCAGGGAAACCTTCTCTTCTCTCGAGGATTGCCCATGATCCCCCCCTCCCCTTCTTATCCCTCACGTATATCACTTGAGATAAGGGAGATTTGCCTTGAATGTTTCCCTGAATAAGGATGTTTTCCTTGCTGTATCAGGCAAACACTTAACTTGTGTGAAGTTTCACTCCCTGCTTACGACCATGCATGTTGTTTTATGTTTCCAAAGCCGTTGTAGATATCATTTTCTTCGAGTTGGTTTTGTTTATCCCTTTGTTGCATGTATTAGTTTAGATGCATGGGTCTTCGTATAGCAGGACAAAACATGGAACCCAGTCTTTGGATATACTGGTTTCGGTTGGCTGATCGGCAAGAAAGCTAGTTGCCGCTCCTATGCCAACCCAATTTACTTGGCACCTTTCATGTGTTTTACTTCTTTTTAGCCATTTTCATTTCTCTCGCACTCATGTCCGATTATGCGACTAGCCTCGCATGGATAGTTTTGTTTTGCTCTTTTATTGTGCAAGTGGAGGTCCATTGGAGCGGACAGATTCCCCTACGTTTTCTTTTCTTTCTCCCCTTGTGCCACCTTAGGATGCCAACTCACGCATTGTGGCCTAGGTAAGTGCCCCGAGATTAGACACAGTCTTGAGTCCTCGTGCGGCCCCTCCAGTTGAAGACCAACGGTTCCGGAAGTATCCACTGGAACCCCAAAATGTCAATTCTTGTAGGTGAGACTCCTTTTGCATTTTCTCATTTATTTAGCATGATGCTTGGGGATGGTGTAAATCACGCTTCCTCTTTTCTTTTATTATTTTATTCTTCTTCTCCCGGTTGATCTCACTGGTTTCCGACTTCCTCCATGGCCGGAACGCCAAAGACGAGTCCCAATTTTCTATTCCTGGAAATCCCTTTATAAGTCGTTAAGAGGCTGAATTTTATCTAGGCTGGTTGGGGGTGCCTAATCCCTTCCCCACCAGTACTCAGAGCTCCTTATCGAGTCTTTTGGATAGTAGACCCCCTTGTCATACTTATCTCTTATTCCTTAAATTGGGATTTTTTTAGTCTTTGCTGGGAAAGGTCTTTCTTTCCTTAGGTTTCCTTGTTTATTTTTCTTCCCTTCAAAATAAGGTGGTGACTCCATTTTACTCATACTTTTTGACATTTACTTGGAACCTATTTTCTACTCTCAGTTGCCCAAGGATGGCGTTGGCCGTCCATTAAGGGATTTGCCTGAGAGATGGTAACACCCATTGCATGCCCCACCTGTTGCACGCCAACCCTGAGGACCCGACCATTGCACCTTGTAAGCCGTGACGTCGATCGATCGTTGCACTTCGACTTCGGTCTTCAGACTCTTCCTCTTCTTCTTCTTCTTCTCTTCTTTAGAGTTCAGACTTCAGTTCTTCACGACTTCACTTCTTCCGGAGTTCCGGTCTTCCCTTCCCTTCTTCTCTCCTTTTAATAATTATGAGACACATGTAGTCCTAGAATGATGCATGGTCATGTAAAGTGCATGCTGTAATGATGTGGTGTGATTAATAAATTGCAAATCTTCATGTGATTACACATGAAGAGGTTAAGCAATTACTTGGTAATTAAAACAAGTTAGTTATTAGATAGGGTAAACAATCTCATAAGCTTCCTTATGGGAGAAGGGAAGCTCTTTTCCTTCAATATCATGCAAGATAATTTGCTATAAAAATTGCATGGAGTGATAAATAAACACGGAATTAGCATATTATGTGAAAAATAAATTAACCATGATAATTTGGACATTATGGTGATTTAAATAAAATAAAGTGAATAATTAATTTGGAAAAAAATATTTCTCCTAATCTACTACATGGATCTTGTTGATTCAAGTTGAATCAGAAAACGAAGCACGTAAAGGTAGATTTGAAGGAGATTTCAAGAGCGATGCGTTGTTCTGATTCTATGGTATGCATTCTTGGGAGAAGTTATGTTTTGAGAGGTGAAATGAATTTGTTTAGGTTGAAATATTTTTGGTAGATCAAAGACTTATGAAACTTCATTTTTGCAAAGTTTTGTGATTTTTAGAGTAGCGAAGTGATGGTAGAAAATTTTGGAATAAGGAAGGTTAATTTGGGTAAAATCTATTTTACCTCTTATTTGTGTTATCACTTAATACATCGCTTATATATATGCCCTAGCCTCCCGATCGGCAAGTGCTCTGGGAGAAGTGATCGATTCCCCATTTTATTTTGTTATTTCTTGACGTTTGGCCGCCAACGCCGATTGTATCACAGCAAGGCTATAAATAATATCCTGTTATAATAGACGATATACAAATAATACAATGTAAAGAATAAGAAGATGGAGAAGGAAGGAAAGGAACAGCTAGTGCAGACAAAAGTAATTACTTACTTTTGAGAACGAAGATATTTATAATGAGTCATGTACAAAAGAGGACTTAAGTACGTTAATAAGTAAATTACAAGAACAATAACCCAAGGGAAAAATATACAATTAACTACACAAAGATATCTCTGGTTATGTGCTAATTAAGCATTCAGGTGCCCATGCTCTTGCGTGTTTATTTACCAAATATATTGAAAATCAGTACAATATCACCCGTTCGAACTGGCCGGTGGCAGGGGTGAAATCATCACCAAACCCTTCCGCAGCTTTCTTCAATCGTACTGCATGCCGTCGTACCTCCGAACAGAACAGTGTCGTCAAA
>JAMKPZ010003209.1:0-29545 GCA_024699675.1 Amphibolis antarctica
CTAACTTTTTTCCCATAAATGTTGCAAACATTTTTCCCCCAATAAATGTTCATTCATGTTAAACGAAAGTATAATCAATGCATTTAATAAATCAACTTCTCTAACTAACCTGTAACCGATGTTAAACGAAAGTATAATCAATGCACTTAATAAATCAACTTTTCTAACTAACCTGTAACCCGTCGGTAGATCCAACACTAACTGATATCCTTCCGTATTCCATTCGGTAACTTCAAAAAAATCCTTACAAATGAATCCCAAATCCCAAATCCTAAATCCCAAATCCCAAATCCCAAATCCCAAATCCTTGACGAGGGGACTTCCGGTGGACTACGCAGGTGAGGATGATTGGGGAAAATGAATCGTTGTTTTTTTAAAAAAAAAAAATTAAATGGACTGCTTTTACGCGGGTGTCATTGGCGGGAGGGGATTTTTTTCCGCGGGCTTCCTTTTTTCGAACACTCTTTCTCTTCATCAAACAGCCGTTAATCTTTCATCCAACGGGTGCCAGTTCTGTAGGCACCTACAGAACCATTAAACCCTATATATATATATATATAATAGGAAAAAATGATTTTACAGGTAATCACATGAAGTTATTTCTATATTGATTAAATGGTGAATAATGAAGATAAGTAATGAAAAAATGAAGAGAGTACGAAAAAAACTCTCGTTGTCATATATACCTGTGATTTTTCTTTTTAAATTAATTTTTTTTTATTTTAATACGAAAAGAAAATTATATTTTACCTGAGATTTCTCTTTTCAATCGTCTTCTTATTGATTCATCCCTAATCGTCGAATGAAATACAGAATCTTGCCATTTAGCGTTGAATCTACCGATGACTTACATGTATGCTTTTATATTATTTGAAGTCGATTTATTAAGTATATTGATTATACTTTCATTTAACATTAATGAACGTTTGTTGAGAGAAAAATGTTAAACCGATACTGTAACATTTATTGGAAGAAAAAAGTTAGATCGACAAACTATTAATTACCTTAAATATTTTAATACATGATACAAAGTAAAATATGTTTAATCTGAAATGTATAGGTTGAATAGTAAATGTATGGAAAGAACGAAATCACACTTTTAATTAAAGAATCAACCATTCGAATTTTCAAAATCTAATAGATGATAAACATGACCAAACTGTGACGTATTTTCAATATAACATGCACTTAATTCATATGAATAAAACATGTATATGACCAAACATCAACTATTTTAATTAATATCTAATTCATAAGAATAATAACAACTATAATAGTTTGAACAGGACTATTCTGAAATATAAGAGCTTGATGACCTACAGTTTAATATTAGAATGAAAGGGTTACCTAGCCTTCCCAATAAAGAAGGAAAAGGAAGTGCAAGTCTATACCATGCCATGAAATTTTTTTCTGAGGATGATGCATATAATTTGTATAATGCATATGTAATGAAGAAATGTTTTGCTATTAAAAAAATTGGTTTAGAAAATCAAAATACAATGAAGAATTACTAATACGTAACTATGTTTGTTATAAAGAGAGGCATAAAGACATGAATGACAAACATTGCTTAGGAAGAGATGTAAGCAGGCAATGAGACATCGAGGAGGGTTGTCTTGCAAGGTTTTATGTAGTGTACAATGAATTAAATGTATGAGTTGTTGAGAGATTTGTTAGGGAGCATAATCATGCTATTGTATCACCGATAAAATCAAAAATGTTAAAATCTCATAAGAAGATATCATCTACAACAAAAGAGTTACTAAATATCCTATTAGAATGTGGTATTCAACCTTCCAAAGTGACACATGTTCTTTCAAAAATGTCACAACAAGATATTAGTCCTGATCAAGATATTCACCTTAATTGGACCAAGCGAAAAAATAATATGGGCAAAGAATGTATAACAGTAGTAAAGTATTTTCAGCAACAAAGTCACAATGATTCAAATTATTTCTTTTATTTTGAATTGGATAAAGATCATACAATCAGAATTGTCTTCTAGGCTGATGGCAAAGCTTGTGAAGCATATATGAAGTTTGGAGACGTGGTTGTTTTTGACATCACTTATACGACCAATAATTTCAACATGCATTTTGCACCATTTACTGGAGTAAATCACTACAAGCAGTTTACATTGTTTGGGTGTACTTTACTTGTACATGAGACAAAAGAAACATTTCAATGATTGTTTATTACATTCCAAACTTGTATGTATGACAAGAATCCAAAGACCATCATTACAGATCAAGATCATGCAATGTGTGCAATTATTTCTGTAGTTTTTCCAGATTCTATACAACGTTACTGTTCTTGGTATATTGGCTGAAATGTCATTGATCACGTCCCAGAGATGCGCACTGATGTCAACTTTAAGGTTGATTACAATAAATGTATATATGGTGCAAGGACTCTTGAATAATTTGAAAGGAGTGAGATTTATTGAAAATTAAATATCCAATAGTACATGGTAACTCTTGACAGAATTACATGTATATTGTTGACCCCTCATACTCAGGGATGTGCAATTAACGTTGTGGTTAGTCTGGGCTAAACATTCAGCCTCTCACGATTTTGGGTTTGAGTTAAGTGTTGTACTCCCTGGTGTCAACCAGGACACCCCAAAAGTTCGAGCCAGTCGTCAATTTGCCTGGGCGTAAGTCACGTTCCGTCTTCTGGCTCTTGCCTCTTACTCAACGGATCCACTCTGTTGAGTCACCCTCGTCCAACCGAACCCTTTACTCATCCAAAGTCATTAGTTAGTCAGAGAATCTAGCCGAAAGTTTCATTTTTATCAACGTGTAGTTTACGAAACTTCCATTTTTTACTTTTGGCCAACCGTAGAGTAAGGGTCATAACGTTACGGCCAATCATACAATAAAACCCATAATGTTATGATTAATCGTAGAATAAAGCCCGTAATGTTACAGCTAACCGTAGAATAAAACTCGTAATGTTACAGCCAACCGTAAGGTAGCACGTGAGCTCTGATAGTGGAGGGGCAGTGCATTGCCTGGTTGATGTAGTTAATAGCCCCTTCCCCAGGCCCCGCTACACGCTGGCAGCTAATACCCCAGCTGCGTCCTCATTGTAGACGCCAACCATTCTTCCCAAGGTGGAAGACGCAACGGGGCACCACCCGACTCTCTCAGCCGACAACCATGTCATGGATCCATTCCCTGGCCACCTCTGATGCACCTTCCAGAGGCGTAAGCCCAATTCCTTGGTCACCTCTAATGCACCTTCCAAAGGCGTAAGCCCAATTCCCTGGCCGCCTTTGATACACCTTCCAGATGTATTGTAGCTGGGACACCATTCCTGGAATGGACCAGTCGTCCGACGATAGGTGGGCAGCTTTCTGGCCAATAAGGCGGATGCCTAGCCCTGCCAACCGCCCTTGATGCGCCCCCCAAAGTTGTGAAACCAGTCTCCAAGTGACTGACTGCACAGGTACAAAACTTTAGATTTTCAAGGCAGGAATGATGGCATTCCGGTCCAAATGGCAAAATTCTGCCCCTTTGAGCTAGTCATTTCAAGAACACTTGGTGACACTACGTGAGATCAATCCCTTAGCTGCAAATGCAACTTCAGATTTCTGCAGCAAGAACGACGAAATTCTACTCCAAACAGTGGAATTTTGCCTCGTTGCACCATTCGTTTTAAGAATGCATTAGAGATTGCTACAATGAGCCAATAAACACTTAGCCTTCCATGGCAGAGGAGGCGGAATTCTGATTGAAGAGGCGAAATTTTGGCCCAAAGTGCTGGTGCCTCCAGACGATTTGTGGTGCTCAACGAGCCCAACCGTCGCCCAACTAACGTAACGTATGCGACACTTGACCTTCCAACGCTTGATAGTTCAACTTCACGAAATGTCATGACCTTAGCATATAAATAGCCCATTTTGTACTACTAGGGAGGCGTTTAACATCTATATCCCACTGTTGCTCAAGCATCCAGGCATCCCAGCACCCGATGTTAACCACCTATTCCGTCCAACTTCCGACCTTCGTCTGCAATTGACCATCTGTGCACAAGAACTCGCCAGCGACAACTCCAGCCCAACCTTCCTACAGGATAGTCATCCTCTCCCCCCTTCCCACCAATAGGAAGGGGGGAGATGAAACTTTTATTAATAGCTATCTCCTGTGGTCGTCCATGGCTTCGATCAGGGGAAGCCTATTTCTCTCTCAGGATCACCCTTGATCCCCCTCTTTTCTGGTTTGCACGCACGTCTCAATATTTCGCATGTTGTTTGGTGGTTGCTTACGTGCTTTCCTTTTTCCCTGGTCAACCATGGCTTTAACCAAAGGTGGGTGGAAGTTCGTCAGGGCTAGCAGACTTCCCTTACAATTTTACAGATTTTCGCCTCGTTTTATCGCCATCTCGGCGAATGCCCCGAGACCTGACTCCTTGAGTCCTCGTGCGGCTCCAAACGGATTTTTTGGATTTCCGCACACATTTACCCGATTTCTACCTCGTTTTACTGCCATCTCGACGAGCACCTCGAAACCTGACTCTTTGAGTCCTCGTGCGGCTCCCAGATGGATTTTTCAAATTTTCACCCGCATTTACCATATTTTCGCCTCATTTTACCACCATCTCGGCTAGCAGACCTCTTATTTTGATTTTCTTAGAGATTTCACATCTTGTTCCTGAGTTGAAGAGCGCATTCTCTTCCTCTTCTTGTTTTCCTTATTTTCTAGTAAAATATAGTGATGACTCTGATATTTTATTTATAACTTTCAACTTATTTCTCAAGTCTCATGTGCTTTTTATTCTCTTAAATAACTCTAACCAATATTTGGGTGGAAAGAAGGGTAACGTATACCATTCGAGATCATTGGGTTCTATGCTATATGAAATATATATTTATGACAGGCATGAGCACAAGTCAAAGGTCTGAAATCCTAAATGCAATTTTTGATTGGTATATGCATTTTCAGACTCCTATTTCAGAATTTATCTTCCAATATGATAAGACATTGAAAGTAAGATGTCAATCCGAGGAACATAAAGACTTAATTACTTTGACAACAAAGCCGACATTTTTATTCTCTACCTCAATTGAAATACATGTTACTACAAATTATACAGGAAAGATATTTTCTATATTCCAAGATGAAATGAGAAAAAATTTGACGTATCTTAGTAAAAAAATAAGCAAAGTAGGTGGGCAATATTGTTTTCAAGTTTGGAATCTAATGATGGCAAGCATACCTAGAATAGTCAATTTGAATATGAAGACCAATTTTGAAGTATATTGTTCATGCAATAAATTAGAAAATGAGAGTCTTCTTTGTCATCATATCTTTTGTGTATTATGAAAGAAACAAATGACTCACTTACCAACCAAATATATTTTACATAGATGTACTATTCACTACAAACACCACACTAGCACTATTGATGGATCACCAAATTATGTTGATAGGTATGTTTATTATATTTAACAAAGAATTTTATTTCCACAATTGATGCTAATGAAACATGTTTTCTTGTGTCACAGGTTTACTCTTCTCATGAGATGAGACTTATGGTCTAGTGCATTCAAATTAGTGGACACTGCTTTCACTTCACAACAACAGTACGTACTAGTGAAATCAACTTTTGATGATTTGTTGAAGAGAACTGCTGAATTAGGTATGCAGCATACACAAGATGAATAACCTCACCACAGTTGATTTACCAATTGATTTTGTGGTGAATGAACCATCTACATCAAGAAAAATCAAAGGAAGATCTGCCCATTCTCAACAGATAAAAGCTTCCATTGAGGAAATTAATACTCAAAAGAAAAGAAGAATGTATCATGGGTGTGGGCAACTAGGTTATTACATAACTACTTGTCTCAATGCAAGTACTCATCAACAAAACAAGGGAGATGATGCATGAAGACGAGTATGACACAAGGAAGCTTACATTACATATAAACTGATGTAATATATAAGCTTACATAATTATTTTTGTGAGATATATGCTAATAAAACTGTTTTAGTCAAATAAACTAATGTAATATATTGAAATATTGAAATTCGTTCAGGTCATGACTTATGTTGGATCAGATATATCTTTTTAATATATATGTTAAGTTTTTTTATCATAAAAAAAATGTGGAGATTGTTAAGGATAATTTTTTCTGATTAATTATCTTTACTTATTTGATGAAGAATTTATTGTTAATATTCTATAACAAAACTTATTTTTATCATTTAAGTAAGTTTAGTGCACATAGGTTCACATAAAGTTTCAAGAGTAATCCTACTATAATTGTAGAAAACTACTAAGTGGTTTTGCAATGGAGGTCTGTTGCAAAATATGATGTTGCAATGTTAAAATAAGGCAGAAGTACTGTTAAAATAAAGAAGTGAGGCATAAAACTATCGTTTATAGATCCATTTATAAACGGAACTATAAACAGTAGTTCCATGAATTTACCTTACAATAAGGTGAAGTACCGTCAATTGAAATATTTGAGTGATTTTGATTTTCAATTATTTAATATTGATTTAAAAAGGATTTTGATTAAATATTAAGTCATATATTTAAGTAAAATAAGGTATTTAATATTTTCAAATAAGTGATTTAATTTTTTAAGATTAGGTATTTAACATTTTAACATTATTGGAAATATTTTAAAAGAAAGTCTTTATGATTTTCCATTTAGTAAAGACGTTTGCTTTACAGCTTAACTTTAAAATGCACATGCTTATTTTAAAAAGTCACGTGTTAATGTTAAAACGCTAATTTTTTAATACAATCGTCTGATCTTTTAACACAAAACACTGATTCTCTCTTTCATGCACTCTCTCTCTTTCACGTGAAATTTAAAAACATAATCACTCTCTTTACCTAAAAAGGCGTGTACACTAGTAATTTCATTTCTGACAACGAATTTACTTTGTTGCCTAACCTTTTGTTGACCACTATACCCAGCACTGATCTGGCTACCGGGTAAACCACGTGACCGCAGGCTGGCAAGTTGGTACATGTCCCCGGCTACCGGTTCCCCGACTCTCCCTTAGGCAAGAGGGAGTCCCCTTCGTCCTTTCACAATGGATTCAAGGCAAGGACAACTGCTAGCTTGCAGGTCAACCGACAACGAACCAGACACTTGTCCGTAGCGCAACTGGTCAGCCGACAGTTCTGTCACCTAGACGGAACTCCTGTCAGCACTTGGTGCTCTTCAACGGTAGTTGTCGCTTAGGTGGAACTTCCGCCAGCACTTGGCATTTTTCGAGGGAAGAGCCGCTTTTTGCACTTTCGTTTCTTTATTTAGGTTAGCCGTAGAGTAAAGTCTGTAATATTACGGTCAGCCGTAGAGTAAAGCTGTAATATTACGGTCAACGTAGAATAAAGTCTGTAATATTACGGTTAGCCGTAGAGTAAAGCTTGTAACGTTACAACTGGACGTAGAGTAAAGTTTGTAGTGTTACGGGTAGTCGTAAGATAAAACTCGTTATCACCCTCACTCAGTCGAGTCTAGGTTCTAAGTAAGCACACAGCAGCCAACCCACAAGCCGATACACGCCCCCGATTGTCGATTCCCTGGCTCCCTCCCAGGTAATAAAACTCGTTATCACCCCCACTCAGTCGAGTTTGGGTTCCAAGTAAGCACATGACAATTGGCCCACAAGCCGATACACACCCTTGGCTCCCTCCTGAGTGGTAAAACTCATTATCACCCCCCACTTAGTCGAGTCTAAGTTCCGGGTAAGCACACGGCAACCGGCCTGCAAGCCGATACATGCCTGACTTAAAAAATCACATGTTCATGTTAAAACACTGGTCTTTTAATACAATCGTTCGATTTTTTAACACAAAATGTCAAATCTTTCATCACGTGTGAATTTAAACTTTCACGTAACATTCTATCGTTATGTTACGAACTATATTCTTATCTAACATTTATTTAACTAACTATATGCTTTCGAATATCAAGCATAAGTGTTTTAAAAATTAAATATACTTATATCACTAAGTTAAAACACTTAACCTAAATCGAATATTCAAGTGTTAAATAATTTAGCATTAAGTTCAATAATATTTCTAGTTATGTTCAAGTAATAACTAAATAGATAATTAGCAAATATAATTACAATTTTTAAATTACCATCAAATTATGATTAAACATTACTTAAGCATTTGTCATCAAAACACAATACTTAACAATGTTGAATACCTCATCTTAATAAATTAAATCACGTATTCGAAGATCTTAAATAGCTTATTTTACTTAATCAACAATGTTAAATATCACGATAAAATGTCACGTGAAATTTTAAGTTCACACGTGATGAAAGAATCGGTGTTTTGTGTTAAAAGACTGGATGATTGTATTGAAAGACTGGTGTTTTAACATTAACACATGACTTTTTAAGTTAGATGCGTGCATTTTAAAGTTAAGCCGTAAAGTAAACGTTTTTACTTTACGGTTCCCGTAAAGTAAAGTCTTTGTTTCAAATATTTTTAATAATGTTAAAATATTAAATACTTAATCTTAAAAAATTAAATCACTTATTTGAAAATCTTAAATACCTTATTATACTTAATTGAAATTAAACGCAACAACACGTGAAAAATAATCGATTGAAAAGAATGTGAAAATGTTAAATAATTTTATTTTAGTTAAATTTATGACTTAATATTTAATTAAAATATTTTTTAATTCAAAATTAATTAATTAAAAATCAAATCCACCCTAATATTTTCATTAAGAATTTTACAAATTATAAGAATATTTCACAAATAAATTGAAGATAGATTTAATAATTAAATCAATTAATTGAAAATAATTTTAATAATTTATTGATCACTTACTCCAACATATTAAAATAATGAATTAACGCATATGTTAATTAAGCACTCAAAAAACTTTAATCACCGTATTCGTAATCAATAAATAATTAATTAAAATCAATAAGGTAACTAACACGATTAAAAATATACGTACGTGGTTAAAGTTTCAAAGTTTAAGTAGAGAGAGTGTATACACGTTTTTTAGGTAAAGAGAGAGTGTGTATTTTTAAATTTAAGTTACAAGGGAAAGAGTAACTTTTAAGTTTTTTAAATTTCACCTATCAATCGTGATCAAACTGGGTTTGGTAGGTACTTACAGAACCCATACCCTATATATAATATTTTAATAAAATAAACTAGTAATAAAAAATTATAAAACTACGTTAAAATTATTTTCACATTATTATTACTATAATATTCTAATATATAAATTTTTATCATTTAAATTATTATATAATTTTAATTTTATTTACAAAATAACTTAATCTTTAATTTTATCAAATTTTTAAAGTTAAAAAAAGATTTTGCTACACATACCCTTAAGTGCTTCCTCACGAATTAATTGACTTTTTTTTTCCAACGACAGCTTTTATTCAGGCGTTTGAACAATATGCCTCTTTAAGATTGATCGGTTTTAACATAATAAAAGGCAACATAGGAAGATTATCTCAATCGAAAAATCACTGGACCCTTCAAAACATAAACAACCGAAAAGGGATCTGAAGCTGCAGGCGCAGCTTCGACAGATGCGTCTGTAAAAAGAGGAGGAATGGAGAAAAATGAGTGGATAAGTCGATGAGATATATTGATTTAGGAGATGGAGTTCCTCCACCTCCTCAGTCCCTTCCTCGCCTGGTCTGCGGCCTTCGCCCCGGGAGCCGTCGAAGCAGAGCCACCGACAGCATCGTTCCCTTCCACGCCAGAAGTCTTCTTCAACCTCCCCAGCTTCTTCCACCCGCTGCTCCATCCCGACGACCCTTTGGCTGGCTTTGACGCGGCCGTCAACTTATCAAATTGCCTCTGCAAAGAATCCATGTCGTTTTGAAGCTCAAGATACTTTGCCTTCATGCTCTCCAGCTCGAACTTGAGAGTGTTGATGTCCTTTTTCGCCATGTCCCAGCCTTCCTGGAATGGCTGGGGCGTGGCGTCGAGGAGCTGCTTCCTGGTCGACATCATGGGTTGGTACTGTCGGCGGAGGTCGGCATTAGCATTTGTCGTGTCCTTCACGGTGGAGTAAGCCGCCACAGCGTTGCTGATTTTCACTTGCTCGGAGAATAAGACTTGGACCACCACTCGTAGGGGAAGGCGCTCGTTCTGTGCCGCGTGCATGCATGCATCCATGGACAGCTTTTGGCAATCCATCACCCGGCACAGTCGCTTACGCTCGTGCTCGCTCAGCAACGGATGCGCCTGAACCATGAACACAAAAAGGCCTATGTTATACCCTATTCTGTCTTTCCTGTTTGCTATGTTCTTTTTCAGCTTATATATTGTAGGTTTCTGCGGTGTCTGACCATACCTTCAGGTAAGAGTCCACCGCTCTGTACAAACCATCATCGCAGGCCCTTGCCCAATCCGGCAACGCCTCCGCCAGCACTTGGAATTTCGTCAACGACAGGTTCCGGTCCCTCGACACCTCTGTCAGATAGCTATCCAGCAGTCGCGCCACTCTCGTCTTTGCACCTGATGGTGCAGTAGAGGCTGTGGTCTTGGTTACTTTTGGGACACCGAAACCGCCTTCGTATCCAATCTGCTTCTCTGGGCTTGAGCTCTCGACATTCTCCTGCACCAAGAAGTGTTCCACCAGCCTCTGCACCAGGTCCACATCGTACATCGCCTCAGAGCAGCCGAAGGAAGGTATCAACAAGTCAGGGAGAGAAGCTTGCTCCAGTTGCATCCCCACCTGCTCATCCATCGATAAAAGACTAGTTCAATTTATGAGATCAAACGTCATTGTTTTCATCTTTTCGCTCGTAATTAATCAATTTTGATAAAAGTTTAATATAATGTCAGAAACAGTTTATGTACATTTATATGCTGACATTTGTAGTTATAAAAAGAAAGTATTAGAATAATACAATATTAATAAATATAAAGAATAAAATTAAATTTAATATATAAAAAATTTTCACTTATAATCCATTACTTTTAAAATGAAATTTCACAAAATTAAGATGTACTAATATTTGACCACAACAGCCAGTTATGAATTGCATTGTTACCAATTGTGTGCTTGTAAAATCATTAAAAACACAGCTGTGTGTTGTATTAATTTATTAACTTAATTAAAACATTACCAGTCCAATATTCCTTTTAGGACAAATATTGCATTATACTTCACATGAATTTAAAAAAAAAAAAACGGGTGAAATGCTAACTGTAAAAGAATTTTTTTTTTGGTAATGAATGGTAAAACAGATCGTTGAATAAGATTTCTCTAGCTATGGTTGTATTCTTTTTAAATTGTAAAGTATCTCAATTTCCAGGAAAAAAAAAAACTGTGAAGCATTTTTAGTCGCATTGTCAAATATTAAATATTTAGATGTAGTTAGAAATCTCCATTTGCACTACACAATGGTACACTATTGTAGAATATTCAAAATATTATATTTAGATGTCAGATATGTCGTACACTTTGAGAATATTTTTTCCCGGCGATCCGATCAGCGATCTCCTGATATTGGCAATTTATCGTTGAGATTTAATGGATTTATTTCAAATTTTATAGATAATAATATTTACGTTTATCAAAACTTGAATTAATTTTGATTAAAAAATCTAAATACCAGATTATCCCATTGATTTTAACGTTTGATTCATTGTCATGTTTGGGCAAGAACGATGAATCGCGAATTCACTCACCCGCTTCTCCAGCTCCGTCACCAGCGCCGGCGCCACCTTGAGCATGTTGGCCAGCCTCAGCACCCGAAGCAAGAATTCACAGGGCACGCAATCCTTCTGCGGCGGAATGATACTGATCAAGCTCTCTATCACCATCCTCTGCTCTCTCCCACCAACACCGCGGCAGCCCGCCAAGTCGCCGTCCTTCACGACACCACCACCACCTCCTCCTCCTCCTCCGGCCACCACTATGTGCAGGCCCCCTTGCCCACTCCACCTTCCGCTTTCCTCCCCACTTGCAAATCCCTCCTTCGCCAGGCCCGGCAACCACTTCGCCGCGTAGCGAGTGATCGCCGCCCCTATCAACTCGGGCCTCAAACCCTTCACCTTTATCGCCGTCACCACCCTCACAAAATGGTCGATTCTCAGGAGGCACACGTCCTCCAACCACCATGTCTCCGGCGGCTCTCTTGGACTCGACCCCTTGGAGTCCGCACTACCACCGCTGCCGCCGGCGAAGGCGGCAGCAGCCCCCGTGGAGTTCAAGCTCCTGGGTGGTTTCCCGGTGTACGCCCACCGGATTCCCCTGGGATTTGAGCACGCCTTCCAGGCGATGGACTCGCTGCACCGGCGGACGATCTGGAGGTTCTCGGCCCAGGGGGAGAGGCTCTCGCAGCTCTTGAGGACGACGATGGAATCGCGCCAGGAGGACAGCACGACGTAGCTGAGGAAAGCCTCGGTCTTGAAGATGAGGTTGCCTTCCTCCAGATCCTCCGTCATCTCCAGATACTCCGCCGCGCAGCGGAGCCCTGAGATGTTTGAGGCCGTGAGGTCCACCGCGATCCCGTAGCAGAACTTCGCCGCCAGCTCGAACGACTCCGCCCCGCCCGGGATATCTCCGACGTCGATCTTGCTCACCTCCGCTTCGTAGATGATACTGTTCATCTTCCCGCTCCTTGAAAGCAGTGGATACTGTAAACAAAAGGCCACCGCCGCCACCACCACCACCACCACCACCACCAGAGATCATGAACAAGAAACAAGATGGTTTTGTTTTTGTGTGAGGGTTGTGAAAGTCGGACCTTGTGCAAGTGGAAGCAGCTGGACTCTCCCACCTGAACCAGTAGATCGCTTGGGACTTCGCTGGTGACGTACCTGGCGAAAACAAGGAAAACCAAGATCGATTCAGGTGATGTATTGGTTGGATTTGTATTATTGTAGGGAAATCGCATACCATGATTGGTCTCTGCGGACGAATCCATCGATTTTGGAGACATCCTGCCGAATGGTCGCGTCGTCGCTGTGGCCTCTGTTGCGGCCATGCTTCTGCCCTTCGGACTCCCACATATTTAATCTTTGGAGTGCAAGTACTAGCGGTATCAGAGAATATATGAAGAAGACAACTGAACTTGTTGCTTCGGTAGGCAGGAACAATGGGAGCTTTAAGGTTCCATGTAGCAAAGCAAGGGCGGAGATCTGTTGTTTGTTGATCTCACTGTTGGGCCATATCCTCTTCCTCCATGGTTAGTTAGGCCCAGTCCAAGTGCACTATTTCTTTTTGGAGGGATTATGAGAAGAAAGGGCGACAGTAATAACGAGGAGAGAGAGAGGAAGAAAGGGGGCGAAAATAGGGTAAATTAGGGGTTCTTGATTTCGACGGTCGAAGCTCCAGATGCCGATGGACGTCGTTCTTCTTCCGACGAGAGGCACGCATATGTGCGCGTAGTACTTCCGTGCTGTCCTGCGCGTGGTGCCGCCGGACGCGGTGAAGAGAAGTCTGGCGTGCTGTTCTGCACGTGGTGCCGCCGGACGTGGTGAAGAGAAGTGTGATTTTTCCTTTCCTCACACAAAGAGAGTTTTCACGTAAAATTTTCGTGTATTTACTTATCTTGTTGGATTACAACTTTTGTTCACTTCGCTTCAATGCATCATCAAGTCCACTACCTGACACTCACCCGTAGTATTATCAATTTTACTTTATTAAAATTAACTTACCAGTCAAAATGGACTCATAAATAATATACAAGTTTCAATTCTATTCATTATTGAATCTATATATTTTTCCCAATGCATCCTTACATTTACGAGATTTTCATTAGAATATATTTTACGTATAGCATGCATAAATTTATTCAAATACTATGTAAATTTTATTTTATTAGAATTAATTAACCGGTGAAAAGAAATTATATAAAAGATTCGATTTTACTTATCATTTATACTATTTTTCATGATAATTTCTTTCCAAATATAATAATAAAATTAGAGACAAGACGAGATGAGGATGATACAAGGATCGTGATACATGTAAGAGTGGAAAGTGTGGTTTTTCTTATTATTTATTTTGTGGTTAGAATCGGGTATCGTGGTGAGCATTGGGATCCGACAAGCAAAATCAAGCAGGAGAAAAAAACGAGGGTGATATATGGGTGGCGTTGTAGGTTTGTATTTTCTTACGACTCTGTCGGTCATAACAGTCTCTCTACAGCCTCTGCTGGTCACTGAGACCTGGTGCTGTGCGCTACGTAATTCGTGGGAAAAGAGAATGGTGAAAAAAACTTCCTCATTTAGGAAGGATTTATGTTGTCAAAAATGAAGAAAAAATATTTCGGAGAAATGAAAATAATAGAAAAGGAGAAAATAAAGAATTTACGTTGAAGGTGTGTGTATGTACACGTGATTGAAAATGAAGGTAATTGAAGATGTCAGAGTTTACGTATGTATAGAAATTCATAACAATTTAAAAATCAATAAATTTAGTAAAATTTCTGTAAAATGCCTTAAAAATGTAGAATGCGATGGAATACTGATGATGACGACGTAAATCAAATACCACTTTCCCCTATTGAAAAATGAAAATAATAGAAAAAGATAAAAAAGGTGAAAAAATACTATATAAATGGTGAAAACATATGTAAATGGTGAAAAAAATTAAAAATAGTAAAAAAATTAACTTATTATTTTTTACTATTTCATATTATTTTTTATTATTTTTAAAAATACAAACTTTTCATGCATCGGCTCTTTGATTTTTCATCTGTCGTTGCATGAGGTGGAGTTTGATCTCCCTTTTTCAATCGAATTCAATAGAAATTATCGACAATAATTAATTTCATACGTGCCACGTATTGTATCATTCGTATATTTAATTTGTGCTCAACCCACGCATAGAGATGTCAATGGGCCGTGTTAGTACGGTCTAGTACAGCCCAATCATATCGATCAATAGCATGGTACGAAAAAATTTTCGTGCTGTAAATCATACCTAAGTTGGACTCTTAGGTCGTTCGTGTAGTGCTGTCACAGCACGAAATAGGTACAGCCCAATCGAGTACGAGACTATGACTAAGAGTATCTTCTAGGTTGACAGTCGGATCGCAGGAGGGGTGGGGAGACCGACAGGTGAACGGTCGCATATGCAGGAAAAGGTTAAACAGGTCATGTGGCCTGTGGTGTAAACAGTCACATGCGTAAGAGGGGGGACACGAGTTACCAGGTTGGGCGATCGGTGAGAGAGACAGGCTATCGGGTAATTAGGTTAACTGTCAGGTTGCAGTGTCAGAAAGAATGTTGTAATTTATTAATTAAATAATAAATTAATTTAAAAATTATACTATTGATACGAATAATATTTTGTTGTACTGTAAACTATATTTACTGTATCGATATAATATAAATAATATCATAACAAAAATCGTACCGTTTCAGCCATACTGGCACTGACAACTCTACCGACGCAGGAATCTTTCTTCCACGGCCGTCGTTCGTCCACGAGCGCCGAGCGGTTAACATGCGTCCACTTCTCCGTCGGTGTACGAGAAATGAATGCCGTTGGTCCCAAGAGGAGCGGGGGGAAAAAATAAATACAAAAGGACAAATCCGGTGCGCCATGCATGCACACATCATGCCAGCACATGCATGCCCCACGGAGTACGCAAAGACGTGTGTCGTTCGTGGGAAGGAGGGGCCGGCAGGTATAAATCTGAGTTGTCAAGGTGACGTGTGAATAATTATTAAGATATCGTTTGTTTATTTAATTTTAATAATTATCGAGAATTAAAATTAAAATTAAATTATTGAAAATAAATAAATAAGAATTTATTTCTTGTGAGAATTTATGCTTATTGGAAATTAATGAAAAAGAAAATTTTGTAATTTTTTTATCATTGAAATGTAAAAAAATTATAATATTTTTATTTTAAAAAAAAATTAAATATAAAATTTCATAAAGTGTACAAATTGTCCCATTAAAATTTTCATTTCCATATTTTTAACATTTTAACAATGAAATTTTTTTTAGATTTTTCTTTTCATTGATTTTCAAGTGACACAAACCCTCCTTAAGTGGAATTGAATTTGACGAAATTACAAAAATAAATTTAATGTAAAAATGTTTGTGTACCTCTCAAAATTTAATGAAATTAGAAATTCTAACAGTCAGACGAAAGAAGCATGAGCTAAATGAATTCCAAACGATTCATACATTAAGTTTGAATTTAATTTTTATCTTAAGAAGAAGAAAAACGAATTGAATTTAATTCCACCGACACAAATGAATGCTAAGGCCTCATTCACGAATGTTACTTTCAACTTCTAGGAATACTTTCAATTTCCATCACACTCTTCACATTCCTCAATCTACTCTTTTCATTATTTTATTATCATGTCTCACATCACATCAATATTTATATATCTTAAATAATACTTTTATAACTTAATTAAAATAACTAAACATATACAACATATTTTAAAAAAAATTTAAAAAAAAGAACTGAACGTGCCAAACGAATAATTTGTCATAAACTTTACGCCACTTACGTTTGATATAACCTGAACGTAACGCCTCTTGTGTCAAGTATGGCCTGACCTTCAATTTACCTGAATGTTACATCTCCTACGTTTCATTCAACTTGAACATTACGATCTTGTTGTCTTGTCTGACCTAAACGTTACGATCTCTTTATCAAATATATCTTCAACGTGACACATTTATCGTCCAGTCTATCCTTCAACTAGATTTTCAAAGGAAAATCCATCCATCCGTCTTAAATTAAATAAATAATAAATAAATTACACGGAAAACAAAGCACTAAAGATCGATTTTTCACAACGTGCACCAAAAAATCGTTCACCTATGGATTTAGAGAAAAATGACATATAATAATATTTGTGAAACTGAAGTTAGAAACTAAAATTAAGAGAATAAATGAGACTTAAATTAACAATTTTTCTCTAAATCCATTTATATTACTTTAATATAAATGAGACTTAATTTACGATTTTTCAAGAAAGGTAAGTTTCGTAACAAATGAAAGTATTATTTTAAAAATAAATAAATTAATATTTAATAGTTTAAATAATATTTTATTATAAAGATTTAATTTTATGTTTTATAAATTACCGCAAGTATTTAATAATGCATAGTGATTGTAGTAAAATTATTTTTATCAAATAAAATCTTAATTTTACTGTTTAAACGAATACTACCTTAAGGTGTAGCCATCACTGACCATGGAAATATGAAAGGTTTTTTTAAAAAAAAATTAGGATAAGATTAAAGGAACCAAGAGTTAGGATACAAAAGCTGAACCTATCGAGCTTGGTCCAAGGGTAAGGTTGCAAGGATTAAAACAAAAGTCATCACACAACAAGAAAAACTAAAGAACAAACATCAAATAACAAAAAGGCACAAAGAAGGTAAACGACCAAGGTATATTCTATTGACAAAAATAGTTCGAATTTGAGACTAATAAGTAGAACTACCATATTTATATCACTTATAAGATATTTTTTATTAAGATATTTATTTTAGTAAAATAAAATTCATATGATATTAAAATTATTTTATGTATATTGTACGTAAAATATTTGTAAAATACTTTAATGATAAACTCATAAATGTACGAGTGTATTGTAAAAAGTAGTATCACATTAAAAATATAAGTAAAATTAAAATTTTTATATTACTTATAAATTCTTTTACATAAATTAACTAATTAATTTTAATAAAATAAAATTTACGTACCCTCTTGACCACCTCTACTCACAATCTAATCCCAAGTAAAGGGTCAAGAAGATCAATGCTATATTTGGTAAGAGCATTTTAACTTTTAGAGTGAGAAAAAATTATTTTTTAAGTTTTTAACACTAAACAACTAATAATTGTATCAATCTTTTCGTTACTTGGAAAATATGAAAAATATGAATATTATTAAAAAATATGAAAGATAAGATAAGTGATGTTAAAAAATATGAAAAAATTTATTAAAAATTATATTTTTTAATATTAATGTGATTAAATATTACGATAAAAGAATATAAAAAAGTTACGTTAGAATATTTCAATGTCACTGTGACGTTAAAAATGATTTTTAGTTACAAAAGTTGTAAACAAACGATGTAAGTCAGCATCCCACTTTGATTGATTTCATCCCATTTTGATAAAGCAATAGGAAGATAACGTGTTACTTGACCAAATATTATTCTTAACCCACTACTAAAGAAGTTTGCCAATTATGCAACATTATCATAGCGAATAAGGTAAGATACCCCGAACCTTGTCCTCCACTGTCGATCTGGAAACTACCGGGCCGATGAGAAGGAGCCCGAAACAGGGGAAAACCCTAGTTCCACGCCCGGCTATATAAATACCGGAAATGGTCTCCGTTCGAAAAACCTCGTTCCCAATTCCGATTCCGGTCTCCTTCCCCAAGCCGCATCTTCTGGCTTTTCTAGCGCGTAGAGATCTCCGCTCACCAGCGGTGCTACGCATATCCCTAAACGTTGGAAGACGCAGAGGATCCGTCCCTCTCGGCGTACCTTCTCTCAAGGAGGTGTTTGGTTTGACCATCCATTGGTCTGGTAGGCGTTTAATTTGATTTCGTTTCCGCATCTTCACGACATTCTTCTTTTTCGTGCTTACGGAGGTCCAGGGCTGATCAGAACTCATCTGTCAGCGCTCTACAATGTCGTAAGCTATATGTAAATTGCAACCTCGTGCTACTTCTGTTCATCATGTCCATCGATGTGCTTGTACAAGCGCTTGGCGGCTGAAATTTACTTTAAAAAATGGTTTCTAATATTTAATGATCGAAAGTTCTCTGTTGATTATGTATATGTCCACTTTAGATTGGTGTCCTGTCTGCTTATTTTGATTGTGATGTGATTATTGTGTTCCTATTGCAGTTTTTTTTTTCTATTTCTAGGATTCGGATTGCTCGCTTCCTTGATATAAATATGCTTAAAAGTTTCTTGCCTCCCTTTCCCTGTCTAGTTCTTATCATTGTTTTAAACACGGTAACGTTACAAAATAGAAATTCGTAAGAGACATTTTGTTTAAAGGTTTTGCGAACATTTTTCTTTTATTCGCAATGTTTGGGCCTGCCTCTAAGCCTAGAGGCTTAAGCAGGCCGAGGCTAATCAGAAGACATCTGTCAGCTCTCTACAATTTCGTAAGCTATATCCATAGCAACCTCGTGCTGCTTCTGTTCATCATTCGTTCCAACTGGTGGACGAGCACTAGTGGCTGAAATTGTTATAAATTATAATCATGTTTTCGTAGATTTATTGTGTTCGATGTTCAATTTTTGTACGGCTTAGAGCTTTATACAGTATCGAGTCTTATCTGCGTGTTACGATTATGATGTGATTTCTCCTCGTTTTGTCCGTCGATTTCTTTTTTTATTTCTGTGTTATTATTAAGGTGCTGCGTTTTTATTGTCTTTATAATGGTCCTGTTTTCTTTACGTTGATTGTTTCAAACTTTCAAGGAACTACATTTTGATAGGTTTTGTTTTTCATGTTACTTGTTTCTCCAATTTTAAGTTGGCGTTTGCCTTCATTCACCGTTCCTATCTCAAGTTAGAAGCTAGAAAACTTTATAGACTTCAGAGCACGATGTGAATATTTGGTGGTGTTCTGTTGATCTAGTTATAAGTTAGAACCAAGTGCATCACCCAGTGGAGACTAGTAGTTGATTGTGTTCTGTTGGTCCAGTTTTATTATAGATATGCATTAATTATGTATTGTGTTTAAATATTATACTACAATTCTACAATGTTCCGAGAAAAATATAATGCTTGCCGAATTTATGAAATTGTTGAATTTAAAACTAATGATTCTACCAACATTAGCCCCAATTTAATCTAGTTATTTTGAGCAATATAGTGAGTTTCTTTTATGTTCAAGTCTACGTTCTCCACACGAGTTCAAAGTCTACGTTCTTCACACCATATCTCAACGGACCCCTCCACCTCTCTCGTCGTCCAAATTCTGTTTTCCCTTATAGTTTGACGCGGGGCCGCAAAAAACCTTTTCCTTTTGCCTATGCGCACCAAATAAGTCTTAAATTTTAAACTCAATGTGATAGCATGCCATGCCATGCTTCAGCTGCGGTTCGTTTGGTTTGACAGATTTGTCGACGTGGGAATTTCCTCAGGAAATGTATATTCTGGTCCGTTTTGTTTTGTTTTTAATATATGTTTGTGTTGTACACCATTTAAAAGTAACTAGAAATAATATTACACTTGGTGCTTTCAATTGCTCAACTGTCGTATTGTTTATACTCCTAAATGGCAAATTATTTCTAACCATTTGGGGTGCACCTGGTTATAGTGTAATTTATAATTTTAATTATGAGTTTTGTACATTTTTATCTAAAATATGCTAAATTTTAAATGGCTGAAGTTCATATCTAGGGATATTTAAATATTTAAATATTTGTTTGTCATATGCAAATATTTATGTTTTAGATAGTTTAATTTCATAATTAGAAGCATTTTGTGATTTAAACATTTTAGATTGGTATTTGTTTTGGTCTATAATATTTTATGTTTTGCATAGTTTATGTTCATATTGAAGAATATTTTAGAGATTTTAATATTTGAATATGTATTTCAAGTATTTAAATATATTTAAATAGCCAACAGTTTAAGCTTGGAGAATTGAGATTTTAATATCGTAGATATTTATTTTATATTTTTTATCTAAAGTATTTTAAGTTCTTTAAACCTAGGAGTAATTTGTAATTTGTTTATTTGAATATTTATGTTTTATTTTCAAATAGATTTTATATTATAGATATTTCAGGCTCTTACGTAAGGGTATTTTTAATATTTTAAAATTCTTTATCTAAATTATTTAAAATTTTATATAGTTTAGGCCTGTACGTTTGAGCATTTTAGCATTTTAGATATTTTATGTTGTTATCTAAATTTTTTTAAGTTTTAGCATTTTAGGTTTTTTATATTTTTTGGAAATTATTTCTTTAAGTTGTGTTTGTAGAGTTTTGAAAATGAGACCGTAAGTTTAAAAGAAAGGCTTTAACTACTAGGTTATCACTTTATTTGGTTTGTTATATTTCTATTTAAAATGTTTTAAATTTTAGATAGTCTATGTTTCTATCTAGAAGTAATTTGAAATTTAACTAGTTTATATATTTATATATTTTTATTGTAGTTGAAGCATTTTAGATTGAAATATTGTAAATATTTTAGACAGTTTAGTCTATAAATGTGGAAATTTGGCTGACGAAATTGAAGAAGTGGCGGAGTTGGAGAAGGGTTTTCAACCTACAGTGGAGAAAGGATGTGACATCATAGATGAGGGGCATGGTTGGTTGTCTTTGTTCACTTATTACTTATATCAATCTGTAAAATCATTCATATTTTTGTATTTTTATTTTTTAATATATTTATTTTCATTATTTTAACCTAAAAATCGTTCACCAAGGTATTTTTTGACTATTTTAGGAGTGGTGGAGGACAGGAGGAGGCAACGCTGTCAGCCCATCACTGTATTTATTGTGGCCCCATCACTGTTGAAAGTTTTGTACTTTTTTTGGTTGACATAATTGTTGAGATAATAATTATAGTAAAAATAATAATTTTTATTATATTATTTGTTAAAAAATATATTTTATATAATAATTTTAATAAAAAAAATATTCTCAAATAAAACTTAAATTATCAAACTTTTTATTATGTTAAAAGCTTTGAGTTGGTTTCAATTATCAGTGTATAGTAAATTGAAAGTAAAGAAATAATATCAGTGTATAGTAAATTGTACGAGGATAATTTGTATATTGAAAGTTAAAATTGAATGTAAAGAAATTATAATTGGAACTTTTGGAATATAAAAGTAAATAGTATCTTAACGTACGTTTGATAAGAATTTTAAGGAGTATTTTTTTTTTCAATTCTTAATTTTTGAAAATGAAAAAAATGATTTTAAGATAAAAAAAAGAGAAAAAGTAATTTTGATAATAAAAAGAATAAATTAAGAAATTTGTATGTTATCATGAAATTAAAAGTAAGAGTAAAAAAAATATATAAAGTTTTAATTAATTTTTAGAGTTAAATAAAATTAAATTTAAATTATAAAATAAGTGAAGTGAAGTTATTTAATAATTAATATTATCAAATTTATATATTATAAACCCGCATGTCATCATTAACTATCGGTCAATCAGTCTGATTGGATCTATAATTGTATGTATTTTACCATTGGGCACTGCACAAGAAAGGCTACGCTTCTATTTTTCATCACATCGCTCGTTAACCTTCGTGAAAAGATGCCAAGGTGTGTATATTACCAGCCTTGAGCGATGCCCAAGCACAAATGACGAAGAGAAGTGACGGCTGCGTTGTGGCACACTCGGAGAATTTGGAACCCTTCTTTTCGGGTAATGGTGGCACACGTTCTTCTGCAGGTGCTTTCATGAGTTACGGAGATTGAAAATTTTCAATTGAACGACACGACACGCACACGAGTATATCGCGATACGGTAATTCATATTGGTACGGATAGCAGTAATATTGTATTCTAATTTATTGGTTTTTAGGGTATCTGTACACAACAATAAAAATAAATTGATAAAAATTTATTTATTGATGAAAATAAATTTAATATGAAAGTATATGTACATTAAAAAGATTTTAAAATACACACATATGAATTAAATAGAATTGAATGAAAGTAACTTATTATCAATTTTTACTATTCAGTATAAAATAAATATTTAATACACATTTTTAAATATTTTTATAATTTTTAATTATAAATAATTAAATATATGTATTATTTAGAATTTAAAAAATAACTTATAATTGTTGTGTACTTTTCTCGTATGTTATTTTAATATTATTTTTATCTATGTATTATTTTATACATGTATATATATATATTAATTTTCTTGTTTTTTTTGCTTTTCCCTCTCTTTTTTCCCTTTTATTTTTTTCCCTTTTTTATCCTGTATTTTTTAACATGACAATGAAGTTCAGGGTGACTTGATGAAGTAGGGGATTTCTAGAATTAGGCCACTCACATCAATGGTGGAAATCATATTGATTTCTTTTTAATTCAAAAAGTAAGTTGAGAATTCAATTTTTAACTTTTTTTTAACGTAAATATCTGGATTTAAATTCTTCTTAGTTTAATTCCACGTTAATTCAACGACACAAATACTTATTAATTAAATGTCTATTAAAAATTACACTTGTATTGTTCAAAGGAGTTGTCTTTTTTTTTTTTAAAGACGAAAGATAAAATAAAGTGCCAACCACAGCCACAGCCATTTGCCACCATTATTATTATACGAAGACCACCGGCGAAAAACCCGCGGGCGTGCGGTGGCTCCGTTGAAGGACCTCCCGTTGTCGCCTTTATTTCGTGCGGCGTCCAGCGGAAGAAGCGGTAGTTGCGGAAGACGCGCGGAAGCAGCGACGGATCCGGGAGGCGCGAGGAGGGTGGTACGACGCAGCAGTGGATCCGGCGGATTTGTTTGTTTTATTATCTTGACCGCCTTCTTCGTTTGATTCTGAAAATACGTATATTTGTCAAGAGTCCTCAATATGATGTTCAATGGTATGTGTTTTATTTTAACGTTATCCTGTTCCGGTCTGTTTGTTTAAATATTTCGGTGAATTATGTTAAATTTCTTTTTTTTTAAAATATATGATTTACGATTAAAAAAAGTAAGGATAATATTTTAAAAAAAATTATAATAAATAATAAATAATATTTATTATAATAACGATAATATTGTTTCAAAAATTATGAATAGAATAATGAAAAATATTTATTATATTAATGTAATGATATTTTTTTGAAAATTGTAATGATAATATTTTTTTAAAATTATTACATCTAATAAATAATAAAAAATATAAAAATTATTTAATAAACAATATTATAAAATATTATAATTTATAAAAAAATAATAATTATACAGTAATAAACATTCAAATAAACAGAACCCTGTCGGTTGGGAGTTAGCGCTTTCCAATTTGTTCGACGTGCCACTCGACCCCACGCGCGCCGCGCCGTGAGCCGGTAGATGGTGCTCCCACGTGGCCTGCATCGTGTGTGGACTGGCGGTTGGACGGCGGCGCCCGCGTGCAAAAACTTGGACACGCGGCAAAAGCGTTGCCCGGTAAAATTAACATTAAATCGATTTTAATTGATTCTTAAAATTACTCGTAATAACGTTTTCATCGTTATTATTATTATATAAATTTTAATATTTATATTTTTATTATCTTAATTATTATATAATTTTATTAATAAAATTAATTCTAATTTTGTTAATGAAATTAGTTCTAATTTCAATATACACTCTCGAAGTTAACTAGACTTGACCTTAAACGCAGCTTATGGTTGTTAGGTTACATATTTTTAGTTGTATTTAGTATATACTATAATTGTATATAGTAAATTAATTAAATTTATATATAATATAATAAAACGTTTCACAAAGATTCAAATACGAACAATTAATATAATAATTACTAAGACACGTCGTTATTAAAAGTCATTGTCAAGTTAGAATTTCTTATATTCTGAATTTACAAAAAAAAAGATCAAATTCTGAGTGCCCGCAAGACACCACACCGCTCCGGGGGTATATGAAGCGGACGACTCCTCGCCTCCAGACCTCGTGGTCTCGCACATCACCCGCCCCCTCGCCTCCAGGTATTGTCATCGGCATCGGCATCACCATCCATGGGAAGCGTCGCCGACGACACCGTCGCAACTGCGTCTCCGCTTGAGAGGAAACCGAGACTCCTCTGTATCCACGGGTTCCGCACTAGCGGCGAGATCATGCGGAAGCAGGTGCTGGACAAGTGGCCGGAGTCCGTCACCTCCCGCCTCAACCTCGTCTTCCCCGACGCCCCTTTCCCTTGCGAGGGAAAGTCCGAGGTGGAGGGCATCTTCCCCCCTCCCTACTACGAGTGGTTCCAGTCCGACAAGGTGCGTGTCTCCTCCTCCGTCCCTCCCGCCGCCAATTTTGATTTCTCAAATATGCACGTCTCTTTCTTCGGTCTAGGGTTTCATGGAGTACAGGAACTTCGACGCGTGCCTCGACCACATCGAGGACCTGATCGTCAAACAGGGGCCGTTCGATGGGTTCATGGGCTTCTCTCAGGTATGCATCGACCATCCATTCGTCCATCGTTCATAAAACCTCCAACGCATTTCTGTTACAATTTTCCGTTTCCAGGGTGCGTTTCTGTCTGCGGCCTTGCCCGGTCTTCAAGCGAAGGTACAGAGCCGGAGTTCTCGAACCGCATGTTTTGATTCCCAACGGCAACGAAACGGCGACGCTCGGTTCTCATGGACCATTCATTCCCTTTTGTGTTGGTGTGATGTTCACAGGGGCGTGCTCTGACGCGGGTTCCGAGGATCAAGTTCGTGGTCATCGTCGCAGGTGGGAAGTTCAGGTCGCCGGCAGTGGCGGAGCCGGCGTATTCGGAGAGGGTTTCTTGCCCATCCCTCCATTTCATAGGTACGTATTACGTACCTGGCCGAAACCACCACGGTTCGGTCATCGTACTTCCCGGAAATGACACGTGTTGTGTTCTTTTCCACTCACGGTTGGCGGTGGCCGTGCGCAGGAGACGCCGACTTCCTGAAGCCGCACGGTGAGGAGCTGCTGGAGTCGTTCGTGGAACCCATGGTCATCCACCACCCAAAAGGCCACACCGTTCCTCGCTTAGTTGGTACTTTGCTTTCTCATTCAAGCTCCACATGCTGCTGCGTTGCAGTAAGCAAAGCGTCCTTCAGTGGACGCAGTATACATATGGGTTTTAATCGAATATTTCCGTGGAATTGCAGATGGAAAAAGCTTGGACACCATGAATGCTTTCCTGAGCAGGATCGAAGGCGTGTCTGCAGAGGCCCTCCCAGCAACCCAACAGCAGCAGCAGCAAGTGATGGAGGCTTATTGTGAATAGTGCATGCATGCATCCTTTCATTTTATCATGCAGCACACAGTAGAAGCCTGGTGGTAAACGATTAGGAGATGAGTAATATTGTATTATTGGATTCAATGCCGCCAACAACGCCTTAAGTAGGTGGTCATCCCGTATTTTATAATTTTAATTACATTACGTTTAAAATTCCGATGCTATTGGTGGGCCTACACTGACGGTCCACTTTCTCCGTGGTCATCCCGTATTTTATAATTTTAATTACATTACGTTTAAAATTCCGATGCTATTGGTGGGCCTACACTGACGGTCCACTTTCTCCGTACTTAATAATGACTGGGCCTCCGTAACGTTGTTATCGGTGTCCGGCGCCTACAATGACGGACCACTTTCTCCGTACTTAATGACTGGGCCTTCGTAACGTTGTTGTCGCTGTCGGGCCCGTTTGTTTTTGAGAAGAAAAATGTGATCACGCGCATGTATCAATCAAGGGAAGCTTCCGAAAACTCGCTATAAAAATTACTCCGATGATGATGTGAGAAATTTTTAAAGTACTTTTATCTTATTTCATTTTGTAGACAAATTTTTTTCGCATTTGATATAAGTACTTTTTTTACTCTCAGGCGTGAACCACATTGCCTCAAATTACTTTATTCCGTAAACTACTGATTTTTTTAGCATTTTATTCAAGTTTTACGTTGTTAAAAATGATGAGAATTTAATTTGCATTTGTATATGAAATATTTTATAGAAAGTGATATTATTGTAGGATGAAAAATTCCCAGCTACTCGTGCTTGCTCATCTCTTGCGAAACTAAAATATAAAGAAGAAAGAGGAAGAAATAGTATAATAATATTATTTATTCAAGTTATAAAGTTAATCATATTAAATTTTAAAGTTATTCACTTTTTAGAATTTCAATCCTTGCAAAATTTGAAATTTTAATTTTCATCATTTTTTATTATTTTTCGTATATGTACAAATACTTTTATTATAAATTTATTCGTGATTGCACAAATTATTTTCAAGAATTACATAGCTACTCCTCTCCTCTCCAGGTTAAAGTGTACCTTCTCAATTAACCGTTTACTTATGGCATAAGACATTACGTTGAAAACGTCAAAATATTAATAATATTGTATTTTCCGATTTAAATTTTACGATTCAAGTATTTTAGTAGATGATTAAGATCGGAGTATTTAAATAGCTTGTAAAATTCAAATCACGTAAAAATCACTTTCACTGCAGTAAACAAAAGAAACTACAGGTCGGGGTGTGATGAAAAGTTGAAAACGAAGAAATATTTATTTGTGATAAAAAGATGAGAAACATCACTGCAGCGGTCAATGGTCACTTACTTTTGACAGGAAAAGGTGGTGTTTGGTACGTGGAACGGGCTTTTGACCATATACACATGTACACCCACCCGAAGGCCACCCATTTCATTCCGCCGTATAAATAGAAGAGCAGGGCAACTTTAGGGTACGTTTATGAACCCTTTTTTTTTATTTTTAAAACTATTATTATTACATAAATTTTAATATATAAATTTTTATTACTTAAATTATCATATAGTTTTAACTCCGTTCACAAAATCACCATTAATTTCTGGTTTTTCTAATTTCTGAAGTTAAAAAAAGTTGCCTATGAATGCTTATTTAGGGTCAATTTTTGTAAATTTTAAGAGTTAAATATAGTTGAAACTAGAGTTAATTTCGTAAATAATGTTAAAATTGTATAATAATTAAGATAGTAAAAATTTATATGTTAAAATTTATACAGTAATATAATGTTAAAAATAATTTTAAGAATAGACACCAAACAAAGCCTGTGTATTTACTTTTTGTCACTTTCTTTTTTATTAAATTATTAATTTAAGATAATTTTAAATTTTAAATCAACGTGACCTTCCAATTAGAATTGTCAATCGTATCGTGTCAGCACGACACGACCCATACGTCTAACAGGCCAACCTAGGTACGGCCCGTAATACAAAAAAATATTGTTCATGTCGTTGACCAGTACGAGTTTGATCGATATGATTTTCAATTAATTTATTATTTATATATATTTAATATTTAAATTAATAATTAAATTTTAAAAAAATATTTATTTAATTAACAATAAGTGAAATAAGTCAAATAACAACATTCAACAATTAACAATCAATATTCAAGTATTCAACCATCAATATTTAAATTTAATTCAACAATCAACATGACAACATTCAACATTCAAGTATTCAACAACTTAATAAATGAGACAACAAAGTATATAATTAAATTAAGTTTTTATTTATTAATGAATTACATATTTTATATTTACATTGTAACAAATTTACAATTACATTTAAAAACAATTTACAACAAAATTAAATTACACTTTAAAAATAATTACAAATTTTAAAAAAAAAATTACAATATTTTAATTATGAAATATTTAAGTTTGTGAGTTACTCAGTAAATTCTTCAACTTGACGTTATACACAGAGTACAGCAAGCTCGCAATCTTTTACACACATTAATGCTTCTATTATATTTTCTTTAAGCATGCATCTTCGATCATCAAACATATTGCTACTCATGCTGAAAATCTATTGAAAAGCTACTAAAGACACTGAAATTGTTAAAAACTCCTTTACCATTATTGATAATATTGGAAAAATCAGTAATTGTTGACTCCACTAATCTAAAACATCAAATATATTTAAGTTAGAATGTTGAGTAAATAATAATGATTTGTGATTCGTTGAATTAAAAGTAATTAATTATTGTCTAGATAGTATAGGATTATAATTGTATGATGATGATGTTAGAATACCTTCTTCATCAAATCTTAGATCTTGTAAAAATGCCCAAGAATCTAAAGATGGTCCAACATTTGATTCTGGTATTGTAGACATTAGTAGACGACAAGGTTTTATTCTTAATCCATATCTTTGTGTGTATAAATCAAACATTTGATTTAATTGTTCTTCTATTGTAGTAACATTTAATCCTAAATCTACACCTAAACTCATTTGTATTCTCCTAATTAATTTACTAGCATATCTTATTTTACACTTGGGATCTAAGCATGCACTAAAAATATATAATGTAGGGATTTCATTCCAATATTTTAAAATTTTTTGTTTCATGTTATTCACTATTGGTTGGAAAAATGGATATACCTCATATTTATTAAAAACTCGTGAAATATCATATAAATGATATAACGCATAGACAGATGTAGAATAATAAATTCTTAATAATCTAACTGTTACATCATAAAAAAGTTTTTAAAATTCAACAAAACATTTTACAATTTTAAAATGATCATCATTTAATTGTTGTTAATAATCATCACAATGATAACAATTATACAAAGATATTATTGAAATTTCATATGGTAGTACAATTTCTAACATTAAATATAATGAATTCCACCAATGTTGAACATTTAAAGAGAACATTATTATGCGGCATTTCAAAAGTATCACATGTTTCATCAAATTGTTGCTACCGCTTTCCTGAACTAATTATAAAACTTACAATATTCCTAATAAGTTTAATATAAATTTTAATTTCTTTTACATTTGATTGTATAATAATATTAATCATATGACACATACATCTTTGGTGAAATAATTTAAAACCATTTGGTGGACTTATTCTAATTTTAAATATTGGTATTGTTGTAGTATTATTAGCTACATTAT
>JAMKPZ010003210.1:0-22497 GCA_024699675.1 Amphibolis antarctica
AATTGAATTCAATTCATTTCCATTGATATGTTATATTTTATTACATGTACAACAAAAATTTTATTTAAATTTTTCTCTATTATTTATGTAGTTATTCCAAGATTTACGCCTATACATTTTTACATTCTTTTAACTAATTTACTAGCTAATTTTATTTGTGTCCATGGAACTCATAAGAATTGAATTGAAATGAATTCAATTCTCATGGATCAATTGTTTGTACTAACAGAATTGAATTCAATTCATTTCCATTGATATGTTATATTTTATTACATGTACAACAAAAATTTTATTTAAATTTTTCTCTATTATTTATGTAGTTATTCCAAGATTTACGCCTATACATTTTTACATTCTTTTAACTAATTTACTAGCTAATTTTATTTGTGTCCATGGAACTCATAAGAATTGAATTGAAATGAATTCAATTCTCATGGATCAATTGTTTGTACTAACAGAATTGAATTCAATTCATTTCCATTGATATGTTATATTTTATTACATGTACAACAAAAATTTTATTTAAATTTTTCTCTATTATTTATGTAGTTATTCCAAGATTTACGCCTATACATTTTTACATTCTTTTAACTAATTTACTAGCTAATTTTATTTGTGTCCATGGAACTCATAAGAATTGAATTGAAATGAATTCAATTCTCATGGATCAATTGTTTGTACTAACAGAATTGAATTCAATTCATTTCCATTGATACTATTCACTCTTCAATCTAGGACAGAAATAAAGTTTAGGTTCATAGGATATGAATCATTTGAAATTCAGTCAACTCAAACTTCCTTATCTACTTCTGTCTGATTGCCAAAGGTTCTAATTTTGTTTAATTTTGAGAGATGCATAAATATTTTTATACTAAATTCATTTCTATTTAATTCAATTTTACTCAAAAAATAAATTCTTTTCGATTCACTTTTAACGAATTTCACGTGCACAAATACACCGGAAATGAAAATTAACAAGAGAAAATAGTAAATTCTGATTTGTGAATGGAAGAGAGGATTGAGATGATGATTGCATTTTATAGTCATTTTGATGGCTGTTGCCACCGCCGCCACTGACCACCCACCCGTTCGTCCCTCTACCCAACATGCCCTCCTTGCCTAGCTACCTCCCAACCGTTGCATCCTTCCGCAATCCTACACAGTGCCCATTCCTCGATATCCCTCCTACCTATTGTCGCTTATTGCATGTCCCTCAAGGCTCATCACTCGATCACCCTCTGTCTCCAGCCCATTGCCACATCCCACACAACCAAACTTGCAGAGTTGCAGTCACACCCTCCTACCCGTTGCCACCTCCTACACAGCTGCACTCATAGTCGCGCTCTCCCTCTCACCTGTTGCCACCTCCTACCCATTCCTCAATCTCCCTCCAATCCATTCACCTCATTATTGGTTGTTCCTCAATCACCCATCTTCTTCAATTCTTCTATTCTTCACTTCTTCTTTTGAAGCTCAACCTATATGGGAAGTCGAATTTCTATCGGAATTTGTTGTGGTTGGTGCTCCGACCACTGATGGTCCTTACTCTTGGTCTTGGATTGAAGAGGTGGAGAGGGAAAATAACAACTAATTGCCTGACTAATTTAGCTATAACCTCATTTTATCCATTGGCCGTGTATAAGCAATTTTTGCGTTTAATACATCAAATCCTCAAATTTTACAATTTATAGCTATAAGCACACAATACCTAATTATAATAAGCAATGCGAGTACATGTTGAATCCATAAGGAATTTGACATAAGAGATTAATGGAAAATACACAAGTTCTTAATGTAAGCAAGAAACTATAAAAAGTACTAAAATAATTCCTAAATACAACAATCATGGAAGGAAAAATAAACTTTACAACAAAAGTACAAATTTACACTAGACTGGAAATTTCGGATAACTGAAATTTACATTTTGGATATCCAAACTTGTCAGATGGCAAATCGTAACTTCCTTCCATTTACAGATATTTACGTTTAACCAAAATTTACATTTTGGATATCCAAATTTCTTAGGTTAAGGGAAATATAGAATAGTCATTTATATACAAAATAAAATTAAAATAAACATGAAATATAAATTTCAAGCATTCAAATATTTACACAATACCAAAACTATTATTTTTACATATATATATATATATTATATACATACATATACAAATATATAAATATAGTTAAAGTCTACTACACCTACTAAATGAGCTAAACCTTCTGGCCTTGGCAGAAGGTTTAGGCTAAACATTACACACAGACGTAATGTTTAGGTGTCACCTAAGACTAAATAAATAAAATAATATTATAAATCATTATACAGATAAAACAATGAACTTATTACATTGCCTAAATGCTTAGACAATGGACTTCATTGTCTAAAGGCTTAGATAACGAAATAAGTTTATTGTCTACCCTACAGAATAAAAAATTGAAATATATTAAATACTGTACAAGTGAGGCAACGAACTTACTCAATTACCTGAAGGCTTAGACAACAGACTCCATTGTCTAAAGACTTAGGCAATGGACTTAGATTGTTGTCTAACCAACAAAAAATAAAGAATGACTATAGAAAATGCAAAAACATCAACTCATCTTCTTCCTTAGCTTCACTTGACCTTTGTGTGTATATCCAAAAATACCAAACACTTATAAACAAGTCATCTTGCTAAATCATCAAAAAATGAGCAAAAGAATGCTAAGTTAGATGTTAATCGAATGTTCATACAAAAATATAAAAGAATGCAACTGTGTAGAAAACAGAATTAACTATTTGTAAAACAAAGTTAGTTGCTAATACAAACACATAAGTTGTTAAATGTTAGTAAAGCATTCATACATATAAGTTATTAACTGTTAGCCATCAATAAGTTAATATTTGTTAGAGTGAACCCAACAAAACATATGCACATAAAACCCAACATTCAACAATGAAACAAAACAGAACGGTACAAAAATGAAAGATTAAAAGACGCATATGCACAAAAATACAATATATACATACAAGCAACAACAGTTGAGGATAAGTTTGCAAACAAACATAAATACATACAAAATGACCTCTTCTCAATGTTACAACCCAATATACCTTAACTCATGTCCACATCTTGCAAAGTGTTTGAATCCAATTTTAGAGGTACTACACACCTTCCGTCTAAGTATCCTCCAAGCTATCATCCTATTGATGCACTTACCAAAGTGTCGATCTTCAACTGGAACACTCATGCATAGGAATTTGCAACTTTTCTCCAACCTTCTCTTCACTGAATTGAACTCAAACAGTGAAACCTCGATTTGAGTCATCTACTTGTAGCAAGAGGCCAACGTGGAGAGGGAGCCTCGTAGTCAACACCTTCATCCTCCGTCAGTTTCCAGCTTGCTCGGGAGAAGGGAGTCGAATCTTAGGCCCTCATGCAGTCCAACGAAAGTGGAAGGTGTAATGAAGAAGACAATGGTAGGGTTTTTGCACTGAAAAAGAGATACGTTGGTTTACACCCTACATATCCTTTTATAGTAAAAATCATGGGCACGACGAATGTCCATGACCGAATCTTCTAATGAAGGAATACAAATCTATAAATCCTAAAATCACACGTTAAAATTAACAAAAATATAAAACTTCCTAAAATAATTCAGTGAGGCTGTAATGTTTAAATGTTATGACCATTCGTAAGGTTTAGGTTGAACCTTGCAGTGGTGTTGTGTCTTATACTATCTCGGAAATTAATTTCCAAAATAAGAGGAAAATTTGTGCATTAATATCCTAATTTAGCTCATAACTCGTGTAACTCAATAAAATTATGACTAACATGTATTTCACTTAATAATACATAATATTTGACAATTAAAGCTTAATGTGCACAAATTAATAATATGAAAATGCACAAATTATGTTTCTACAAATCCCCCCATACTTAAACTTTGCTAGTCCTCTAGCAAATAAGGTCAAGAATGATGAGACCATCCAAAATTGACACATGCTTAGACAACTTAATTAAAAACAGAAAATAACAAAATAAAATTCTAACTCACTTTTGTAGGAATCACGGTTGCATTTAGCATATGCAACAAGTTTTTAAACCCCTAGGTTACCCTAGTGGTGGAATTATGTCTCCAAAGGGTTTGCAAAGAATATACTCATAAAATCCACAAAACACAAGACAACACATACACAAAAATATTAACAAAACATCATACAGCAAAAGAAATAGCATCACTTAAAACACAAAACACAATATGCCCCTTGGTTACCTAAACAATGATAGAGTAAACCTCAAGATTATTCATCTTACCCAATGATTCCTCCTCCAATTGAGTTCCATATCCCCTCTTAGATTGGATCTGAATACTCATCCAAATTCCATCATAAGAAAGTAAAATAGTATAGGTATAAGTGAATGTGGTTTGGTCAAGATCAAAAAGTCACATAGCCACTCACTCACTTCATCCAAGCTACTCAAGCAATCCCAAGGCTTTTTCTTAAGTTCATTGCCCCTTTATTTTGCTAATATATTTTTATTTTTATTTTTTTCTTTTCATTTTTTGTCTATTTTTCTTCTTATTTTTTCTTTTCTTTTTTTTATAACTTTATTCCTCACTTTCCTAAGCCTTTATGCTTGGGAATGCCTCCTAATCCAGTTTGCACAAAAACTAAAAGATTACTGAGCCTCCGTCCCTGACCACCTTCATAAGAATGGGCATTCTAACTTTATTTCCAATAATCTACCCTTCTCATGAGGCAACCCCTTGGATAAGCACAAGGTCATCACTCAAATGTCTCTTCATAAAGGAGTAAGTTGCAAATGTTTCCCCTCTATCAAGGCCTCATGTAAGTGTATTAATACATAAAGTTCTAAAAATGTAGATGGTTTCTAGACTTTGTTCATTTCCTTTCCAAAAGGTTCAAGGTCTTCTCTTTTTGGTTTTACCAAAGGGTTCAACTAATAAATCATAAAGCAACTCATCAACTAGGACCTAAGGGCATATAGACACTTACACAATATAACAACTGAAAATGAAATAAAACAGAAAACAATTAAAAAAATTACCTCATTTGTTGTCTCATCCTTGAGACAATGGATTTGGTTCGTTGTCTAAAGAGTAAAACAACAGATTTTGTCTGTTGTCTAACCTATACTTACATAGAACATTAAAATAGAGAAATTTCAAAATACCTCCCTCCCATACCTAAATCTTACATTGTCCCCAATGTAATAAAATCAGAGAGAAGAAGCTTAAAATAAAAGATTAAGTATATGAAGGAGAGTTTAAATATTGAAACTGAAATATAGAAAATAAAACGGAACCACAAGTCATGACATAAATTTCCCCACCATACCTAAACATGTGCCTCTAAAGTAAAAATAGGTGAACATAAGTATGAAATATGTGATGTGAGGTAGAAAAACATACCTGACTTGCGTTCCAAACTGAATACTACAATATGAAAAAAACATATCAAACTCAGATAAATTTAAAACACAAAACCAAATGGATCGAACAACAAAGAAAAGAAAGAAAAAATAATTATCTTATTTACAGAATCAAAAATGAATAATCATCTATTGGAGGATGATGGGGTAGTCTCCTGGTGCTCCTCTTGCACAAAATGCATGTTGGTGTTGCGTGGGTTTGGAAATGTGTTGCTAGGTAGGGTGCCCTTGTTGCTTCCTCCAGATGAGGCCAAAATCCTCTCCAACTGTTGCTCAATACTCTTTATTGCCCTACCATATCTGACAGAATCGGGGTGGCTTGACTGCTCAATTTTAGCAAAGATGCAATCCCTTTTTCGATGTCATTCAACCACTTTTCCCATTCTGGATGAAGCTCCTGGGGTGATTGTTCTTGTTGCTAGAATCGTGGTATTGGAGCTCCAGATGATTGAGATGTTGGTGGAAACTGCAGGTTTTTGGCTGGCTCTTGTTGTCTCTATGAAAAATTAGGGTGATTTTGCCAATTGGGATTGTAAAACTGGTTTTATTGCACTGGTTGATATCCAGTGCCTATAGCATGTACCTACTCAGGAACTGTAGCTGATTGGCTTAACAGGGCCAGACATTCTTGCTGGACATGACCAATAGCTCCGCAACCTACACATTATGTATCATTCTTGCTGGACATGACCAATAGCTCTGCAACCTACTCTGTTGCCTCAAGGCTTAGACAATGGGCTTTGTTGTCTAAAGGCTTAGGTAACAGACTTAGTTTGTTGTCTAGCCAATAGAAAATAAAGAATGATTGCAGAAAACGCAAAAACATCAACTCATCTTCTTCCTTAGCTTCACTTGGCCTTTGTGTGTATATCTGAAGATACCAAACACTTATAAACATGCTTTCTTGCTAAATCATTGAAAGATGAGCAAAAGAAAGCTAAGTTAGATGTTAATCGAATGTTCATACAAAAATATAAAAGAATGCAACTGTGCAGAAAATAGAGTTAACTGTTAGTAAAACAAAGTTAATTGTTAATACAAACACATAAGTTGTTAAATGTTAGTAAAGTATTCATACATATAAGTTATTAACTGTTAGCCATCAGTAAGTTAATGTGTGTTAAAGTGAACCCAACAAAATATATGTGCACAAAAACCCAACATTCAACAATGAAACAAAATAGAATTGTATAAAAATGAAAGATTAAAAGACGCATATGCACAAAAACACAATATATATATACAAGCAACAACAGTTGATGATAAGTTTGCAAACAAACAAAAATAAATACAAAATGACCTCTTCTCAATGTTATAACCCAATATACCTTAACTCACGTCCATGTCTTGCAAAGTGTTTGAATCCAGTTTCAGAGGTGTTACACACCTTCTACCTAAGTACCGTCCCTCTAGGCTATCACCCTGTTGATGCACTTATCAGAGTGTGGATCTTCAATTGGAACACCCAAGCATAGGAATCCGCAACTTTTCTCCAACCTTCTCTTCACTGAACTGAAGTTGAACAACGAAACCTCAATCAGAGCCTTCTACTCACGATAAGAGGCCAAAGTGGAGAGGGAGCTTTGCAGTCAACACCTTCATCCTTTGTCAGTTTGCAACTTGCTCAAGAGAAGGGAGTTGAATCTCGGGCCCTCGTGCAGTCCAATGGAAGTGGAAGGTTGAATGAACAAGACAACGGTAGGGTTTTTGCACCGAAAAGGAGATACGTTGGTTTACACATTATGTATCCTTTTATAGTAAAAATCATGAGCACCAATGTTCATGACCGAATCTTCTAACAGATGAATACGAATTTGTAAATCCTAAATGTTACGGCCATCTGTAAGGTTTAAGTTGAACCTTACGGTGGTGCTGTGTCTAATACTATCTTAGAAATTAATTTCCAAAATAAGAGACAAATTTATGCATTAGTATCCTAATTTAGCTCATAACTCGTGCAACTCAATAAAATTATGATTAACATGTATTTCACTTAATAATACATAATATTTGACAATTAAAGCTTAATGTGTACGAATTAATAATATGAAAATGCACAAATTACGTCTCTACACTGCTTAAAGTTGAACTCAATTAGATATGTCAATTGGGTCATACCCATCCATGTCAGACAATGGTATAACATAGTTTGATAAGTCGTACCTAGATTGGGGTCTTGCAAATTTGTGTTGTGATGACACGATCCACTTTAGGCACATGTGCCAACATGACCCACTTTAGGCATGCGTGTCAGCAAGGCTCAGTTTGGAACGTGCGAGTGGAGTGGGCGATTGACAATAGGCTAGTTGGTAGGACTACGATGGTGGGCTAGCAAGGCTGTAGGCAACAACTCTAGTGAGGTGCGAGCGACAAGCGTAGGGCAACGTTGACAATGATGGTAGCAACACATGTGAGGGCAAGGGCGAATGGGCGACGACAAGCTGGCAACAAAGAGTTAGGGTTTTTGGTTTAATGATGAGGGTGATAACTAGGCAAGGCCCACAAGGGCAAGGGTGCTGGTTGCGAGCGCAAGTGAGGGCAAGGGTAGTGAGCACGAGCGAAGGCAAGGGTGAGGGCATACACTGGTGAAGGCAAGGGTAGTGAGCACGAGTGAAGGCAAGGGTGAGGGCAGACACTAGTGAAGGCAAGGGTGAATGCCACATCTAGGTGGTGATTGAAGAAGAAGAAAAGAAGAAGAAGAAGAAGATGAAGAAGGGGAAGAAGAAGAGGAAGGTTGAAGAAGAAGAACAGAAGAAGAAGAAGCAAAAGAAGAAGATGAAAAAGGAGAAGATCCAAAATTAGAGGAGGAAGGTCTAAGAAGAAGGTGATGGCTCCAATGGGTGTCAAGTGGCTACAATGGGTAGCGGGTGATGCAAGATTCAATGGCAAGTGGCAATAGGTAAGACGAGTGGCGGGCAACGAATTGAACTTTTTCCTAGAAATGGTCAACATTCTCTCCACCCAAATCTCAATCTCCTATTCTAATCTATAAATCTCTAATCTTATTTCCTCTCATCTTCTACTTTTCAATGCTTTCAATTTTTGAATTTCTCAAACTATCATTCTCTCAAAGCTTTCAATTTTGCTTTTTCCAAATGGATCACAACAAAGGTTACAATGGTTAGGATCTTAACTATCTTGAATTTCCCTTGTTCCTGCTCTTTCTAAAGTATCATAGCCAGTGCATGGAAAGCATCTTCATTGACTCCTAAAAAGTTGAGACAAAGGCTATGTTTGTTAATGTGGTGCGGTTGGTTGCGTGAGATTTTTAGTTTTTGCACAATTTTCGATGATGAATGATGGCTAAAATACGTTCGTGAGTTTTGGTTCAATATTTCCAAATTTACCCTCATTTGCATCAACTAATTACTTCTATTGTTTATTGGGAAAATTGATGACAAATTTTGGTTGGGAAGATTTCAAAATGATTGGGAAGATTTTACATTATTTTTATTGTTTAATATAGATTTCACATTGACTTTGAAAGTTTTTTTTGGCTCAGTTCGGTAAAAAAGATCCACTGATCTTTTCACTATGTAGTATTAAATCCCTATAGTAATTTATCGAAGATAAAAAGATCCCTACAGTAAAATATTAATTTCAATAACATTTTTAAAAAATATCAGAAAATTATTTTTTTACTACCCTACGCACTTTCGCACGACACTTTTGCTTGTCACAACATTTCCCCCCTTCCCCTGCATCGACAGCAACCACCCCATTGCGTCCACTTGCTTGCCTGTGTAATTACTAGGATCAGGTGCAACGCCAATGAGACATCGTTGTAAAAAGCGATTTGGGAACGGACCTTCGTTGCGAAAAATGGGTAGACAACTAAGTTTTATTGTGAGAGGACTAAAGGAATTTCCTCTCACCTGGGGGAGAGCCGGGGACGTGTACTGGCCAGCAAGTTGACAGCCGCATACTTACCAGGAATTCACGTCAGAGCTGAGTATGAGGGGTCAACATGTATTTTTGTAGAAAACCATAACTATCTAGAATAATTTCAATAATAATTTAAACACTAAAAAAATATTTATCAACAAATCAATAGTAATTTATTGAAAATCAAAATCACCTACATTAATTGACGGTAGTTTCGTAAATCTCTTCTTTATTTGTAAGGAAGTTTCGCAGATCAATATTTTATATAATGTAAAATAACAGAACTACTATTACTCTCTTATTTATTTTAAGGGAAGTGCCGTGAATTATTAAATGAGAGAAAAGAATAACTTTATGACAAACCATAGAGCTACGACCATTACTCTACGGTGAGCCATAAAGTTAGGTCGTATAGCTATTCTTTTATTTTTTAGATATTTTCAATAATATTAAAATGTTACATACCTTATCTTAATAAATTAAATCACGTATTCGAAAATCTTAAATACCTTATTTTACTTAAATTTATGACTTAACATTTAATCATCATTCTTTTCAATAATATTAATTAATTGAAAATCAAAAATCACCCACATTAATTAATGGTAGTTTCGTAAATCTCATCCTTATATGCACGGAAGTTCCGTAAATTAATATTTTATATGCACGAAAAAAAACACACATCATTAAGTGTGGCGTGTTGTGAAGTTAAAGCTTGAACTAGCGACAATTCCATTTTTCATAAGAGAGGATTTGGGGAACTTCCATTTGTAAAGGTTATGAGATATTAACTTATAAAGGTTGATATATTATAAAAACTATTGAAAAGATAATTATTGACATGTGAAGTTGTGTATTGCAATTTTAAATAAATTAACTCTTTTATCCGGATATTTTTTGAATTTTTATGTGTATGGTTTTTTTTTTTTTTTGATATTACTGTGAACTATATGACATCGCCGTATCGTTACGATCGTAACTCTATGACGAGCTATATAGTTATTGTCATTTAATATTTATTTAACATTTTTTTGAATCATTTAACATTTATTTCAATCCTTAAAAATTAAAAAAATAAATTACCACTTTGTGAATTCCCTCTCAACAGAATATTCATTGATTCAAAAAAATTACATACTTTTTATTACAATGAGAATATTTTTTATAATGTTGAAATAAATTTGACAATGTTATAAAAATTTGCACATTTACAACCACGCATGTATTTCATTTCATCATTTTGAATCAACAGATATTCCTATATAAATGAGAGGAAAATCCGTTGGTTCAAACTATTATTGTGTTCAGACAATGGACTTAGTCCGTTGCCTACTTGTTTAGACAATGAAAGTCTGTTGCCGTATAAAAACAGTAGCAAATATATATTAAAATGAACCCTTCATTTTCAGATATTTTGAATAATCTTAAAGCGTTCAATACATAATTTTAATAAATTAAATCACTTATTTTTCAGAGTCATACAAGCAAGTAGTTAAAATTTAGTGGTGAAGTACCAATTATGTAGTGCTTAATGATAAAGTTATACAGAGTCATACAAGTAAGTACCAATTTCACTTGAGTATCATAATCAAATGGTGGCATTAGGTTTAGTATATTCCATCTCTTCTTTAGAATTCTAAATGTCCTCTAGATCACATTTCTCAAAGATGAGCAAGTAGTTAAAATTCTCTTCCGCACCTCTAGGTTGGGATTGTTAAAACTCGGGTAAATGATACCTTGTTGTTTTGTATAGGGCAAGAAATCCTTTGCAATTTGAATAACCAAAATTTATAAGATAATATTTTTCTGTACAAAACTCAAGTAGTTTAGTGGTGAAGTAAGTTTTCAAGCATAACATAGGGCAGAATCTACAAAATAGTTGGTGTTTATGTAATAAGTAGTGTGTAAATAAAGCAAACCTGATGGTGGAAAAGAGAAGTGATACTAGAGATTTGACATTGTATGCTTCAAAACTTTATAATAATGTACAATGCCCTTCCACCCAGTTGACGCAAAAATGAAGTGCATGTTAAAGTCACAAACACCTAGTACATTTTGTTAGGTCCACTTTGCATCTCGACCATAACGATATGCAATATGTTGGGATTTTGAGACAATACAGTGAATGTGGGATTCATCAAGAGCTCCAATTGCGTTGTGAAAAAATGACATCAACCTTTCATTATCTTTTAGGAACTGTGATGTGTTTGTCAATGATTCCTTCCGCTGAATCACATTTGACATTTATGCTATTATAGCATCTAATAGTTTGTAAATATATTTACTAATCATTTGTCTAGTGTATTGAAGTGCTACTTACATCATTCTATTTTTGCTTCCATGTGCACATATTTTCAAAAATATTTTGATTTGCTCTTCAACACTCACCCAATGACTATCAGTTAGGAGAGTACGTTCTTTTAGAATGAAACATAATCTCTAAAATGTATCTGACATCAATTGACATATGTGAAAACAAATTCTTCAATGTCCATTTAACATGTTTGATACTACTTTACCACAAATGTATCCAACATTATGCATTGTAGTCCTTGATAGATATGCTAAATTAATCAAGTGTAGTATTTGTGTTTGAAAATGAAACATTAGCTAAATTGGATCACTAAGATCTAGGTCAAAAAAGTCTCCATATCTATCTAAAAACTTGTGACATGTTTTAAAAATCCATAGAGAACTTGCCACATTTTGGTTATTTGGGAAAAAAGGTCATTGAAATAAAAATACAAACATTCATCACTAATATCTATAATACAAAATTACCAAAAACTTTAACATTTACCTATAAGAAAAATAAAATGAAAAAGGTAAAGTAAAAATGATGTATTTACAATCTTCACTATAAAAACCAAAAGTAAATTTACAAACTTCACTAAAAAAGTAGAATACTAATTTATTACTAGAAATTTACAATATTCATTGAAATTTGAAAATTTCTTGAAACTAATCCCACAAGTTCGAATGGAAGTACTACTCTCTTTGAATGATTATAAAAGCAATGGAATGTTTACTCGTTTGGGTCCATGCGGCGTGTCCCAATGGCCAATCGGGCTTCCTGTGACTTTCTAGGTTGCAATGGCGAAGGGGTGCAGGAGAAAGTCATGCTTGCGGTTGGTCGCAGCAAAGGGGCACGAGAGATGGTCACGCCTACAGCCAATCGCAGCAGTAGGAGTGGTGGATCACGGTGGATCGGGGTGAGGGTATTTTCGGGGTGAGCGGTAGCAAAGCTAGGGTTAGGGCAATGTGGGTTGCAAGACGTGTTTACTAGGAAATAGGGGTGAGGGTATTTTCAAAATTTTACATTTAATTACTACAATAAAAGAAATTACTACAATTATTATACATTTATTCTGTTTTACTTTAATTACTATGTGCAACCAACTATGTGCAGTAGAAACCCCACCCCACCTTATTAACAAACATAGCCAAAGAGCTTCAATATGGATCAAGTACACAATCAAGATAAAGGTCATGGTGGATGACATATGGAAAAGAAAGTATATTGTAACATTTATAATGCTGATTTTTCCTACAAAACGTTTAGTGGTATAAGTCATTTAACTAAGTATATAAGTACATGTGAGGCTAGACATAGTAAAGATAAAACTATTCAAACATAACTTTTTTTACTCTTGAGTATAGTATTTCTTCATGGAATTATGATGTTTGAAAAGCTTGATAGTTGCATGCAAAATTTATTTATGTAAATAATTTACCAATTAATTTTAGTGATAACAAATTTTTTGATGAATATTCTTTTCAAGTTTATTATTCATAATTTAAATATGTATTTAGAAACACTACTCGGTAAGATATTATTGAAACTTTTAATACAATTAAACTTATTAATATTATAAGAACTATTATGAGTTTTTATTTATGTGCAACGTAGGTAAAATTTTTTATATTTAATGTTAGAAAATTATTTACTATATAAAAAACCAATGAAATCTTATTATAATTATCATTTCTCTTATTATAACAATGAATTAACAAATGTTGATTTTAAAATTGTTGATTGTTTTGTTAAATTTTTAAAATATTTTTATAATGTAACCGTTAATAAAACCTTTCTCAGATTATTAAGTTTTTTTTATTCTATTTCCATTTATGGATTGTATTTTTTATATGAAATTTTTTAATTTTTAATAAATATGAAAATATTGAAATTTTTGCATAATAGTAAATAAAATCAAACAAAATTTTTTAAAATATTTTGAGTACTTGTTTAGATTTTAGGTATAAAATAAAATATACTAATAAATTAATAAGAGGAATACAAAAATATTTATGCATACATCTTAGACTATTGACACAAATAATACAAGCAAATTTAAATAGAATGTTTGATTTATATGAAAAAATATGGAATAAAAATAAAAGAAATTTCACAATCTTTACCATCAACATCATCATCATCATCATCATCATCAAAATTAATAACTTGGAATTAAAAATATCTACATGAACACCAAAATTCAAGTCATGTCGGCCTAACAATCTGTTGACATGTTTAAATTCAATTTTTGTTGTTATCTATTATTGTCATCTTCATTCACTGTTTTTCTTGTATTCTGTATTTTGGACTTTTATTTTTAATGTAATTTAAATAAAAAAACAAAGATAATTTGTTAGAATACTTTTTTTAGCCATATTTTTTCAAGAAAAATGGATAGAGGTGTGTTTGGTAAAAGAAAGTTAAAACTTCCGACAAAATTTTATAAATCATCATTATTACACAAATTTCTATATAGACAAATTATCATATCACAATTTACTATATAATTCAATATTATCTACAAAACTATTCTCAATTTCAACTTTTCGTAACTTTCCATGATTGTAAAAGTTGAAACAATCTGTTACCAAATACACCTTAAAAATCAATGAAAAACACGAATGTAAACCTACACCTTAGGTAAAAATAGGTGTTCCACAACATAAGATACAAGCTAAAAACATCCACAACTGGAAAACAATGTCGGCAAAGAGGTCACAAAAGAACAAAATATAGTGAGCGAAGAAGACATTGAAGTCGGCTAGGTTTCATCTTTTCAGCAACATCTTGAGCAATTAGACAAAAATAAAACAAAAGGAAGGGGTTATACCCCTAGGTATAATGTTCTTAATCAAAGACTCTACAAGGAGTGTTTGAATGTAACTGAAAATAACTGAGACTTGTCATACCTTACTTAACAGACAGATAAAAAAAGAAAAACAGAGAGATATGATTACCAAAATATGATAGAGCTTACGAATCACAGTCACAATGACATTTTCACCAAAACTAGTGAAACAAAAAGGTCTATCTTCTTGATTCAGTAAAACAAAAGGGCCACGGTGTCCTCTGTGAAATCACACCAAACTCCCTTTTGGTTTTACAACGGCGACCTCAAATATGATGGGGGTGAAAGAAAGTAGTTCGTTTTGTTCATTCAATCAAGGAAGCACATGTTGCATGCAGATCGTAAAGGCACCTCATGTTTTTCATAGTTGCAGAAAAATGGGCCTTCAGGTGTGCTTTCTTATTTGAGCTTTCCTTCTAACATAAGGTATCTCTATGAATCGGCATTACTTACTGACGAAGCTCTTCAAGTTCTTCAGCCACAGCAAGTACTCCTGGCTATCCTTGTTAAGCATGTATTCATGCAAGAAGTTGGTTGTGCCAGGCGATATGCCCCTTATTTCAAGATATTTGTGAAAAGCTTTCTGAAGGTTCTCATCAAGATCCCTGAAACGAGATAATGAACGAGATACAGGAATTGAACAACTTCAATTCATGGTCAAAAAATGATCACTGGAAAGAAAAGTCCTTACGAGAATTCAGGCCCTTCATATGCAAGATCTTCCTCTATACTTTCCCCTTCTTTGACGGCAAGGCTATCAATGCCAATCTCATCGGCGTAAGCGGTACAACAGAATTCAAGGCTTGTCCCAGTCCCTTTCAAGACCTTGACAATTAATGGAATGCTAGATTGCTCAGGTCCTTCATCTTCCTGGTCCCCATCACCATCACCATCTACGTCTGGGTTATCACCTGTTACAATGCTAGGCATTGATACAACTACTTCGACATCCTCACCATGGAAGTTTTGAGAGAGAACAATGGTATTGGTGCCGTGTTCATCCTTAATACCAAATGGAAAATTGTCTGGTCTCTCGATAACCTGCAAGAAAGATGAAAATGATGAGAATAAAACTTGCAAGTACAACTAATTCTTAATCACCATAGGTCTTGAATTATTTCAAAGTAAATGCCAAAATAATAAAGACCAAGTAACACCAAGAATTCTGTAGATTATGAAAAGGGAAATCACTTAAAATATTAAATGAGTGTTTCCAACCAAGAGAAACTGAAAATAGGCGGAAAAAATTAATCTCATATCTAGATGAATAAAAAGAGAAAGCACCTCCTTGAACTTTTTTCCTAAGAAAATGTAAACTACGCAGCTTGTTCAACAGAAAAAGTAAAACAAAATACACATTCACCAAAGCAGAATAGGAAATCGTAGAAAATTACACCAGAAAAAATTCAAAAATTGTCTTGTGAAAGAAAATACTTCTCAATAATACCAAAATAAAGTAGTTCATCTTGAACGTACCGAATGACATGTATTGCCGACTGACATTCAGTTTGGCATAGGCTTACCATGCTTGTACTGAAATCTAATGTGAATGGTATCATGGAGCGAAGATGGTGTTATTGACAAACCATAAAATACGGTGCATGCTAAAAGATAAACATAGGAGTAGCAAAAAATAGGAAGAACTGATGAGATATCCTGATATTAGACATAAAAGAAAAATTACCTTCGAACAGAATGAAATCACGAAATAAATGAAAATTGGCACCCGACACCCCCTCACCTTAATAGTTAACTTGCGGCTTGTTGTTCCATTTAGAGTTTTCTACATTTAGTAATGATCGAACAAATGTTTCAATGTTGCGTTGTTTACGGAATGAAGAGTTCAGAATTGGACAACGAGCACAATATTGGTTGTGTTGTAGGGATTGCAATACCAAATATTGCTCAGTGTACGTTTGGAACAATTTAAGTCACATAAAAACTACCAATTACCACTAAATCTAGAAGTGACAAAAGCTACATAAGAATTCGTTTACAGATTTCGAACATGAGCATGAATTTCTACAAACGAACCTTAATGAAAAAATTCCAAATAAAACAGGTAACATCGAGATAAATAACCAAGCACTCGACAAAGAAAGGAATAAGAAGCCAGAGATGGAAGACTAAGACCTGGTTATGGTCGTCAGATTCTTCGGCGCACTTGATCTCGTCGTTGATGACGCGTAGAAGGATGGAGTCACGGGCCATGGTCGAGAGCCTCGAGTCGCCGCACGCCATACCGAGGCGGGGGACGATTCCACGGGGCCCGCGGCAGAGTACAGCGCGGGAGCTGTAGCATGCTTGCCTGCCGACGGTCCTCGTTGCGAGCGAGGGAGCGTTGGACGCGGCTGCCCTCAGGAGGGCGGCGCGGAAGAATGCCATCGCCGGAAGCGTTGTGCTCTAGGGTTTAAGCCTGTGCCCCTCGGGTTTTGTTGACCATACCTCCACGCGCCGGTTCAGCTGAAATGGACGGTAAGATTCTACGGTCGGACATTTTTTTTTTTTACTATATATTATAATATTTTACAATATTATTTATTAAATAATTTTTATATTTTTATTATTTATTAAAAAACTATTTAAAAAATACTATTATCATCGTTACATTAATATAATAAATATAATAAATATTATTTATTATTTTATTACATATTTTATCCATTATTCATTATAATTTTAAAAAATATTATTATCACAATATTATAATAAATATTATATATTATCTTTTTACTTATTTTATTCATTATTTATTATAACTTTTAAAAAAATACTATAATTATTTTTTAATTGTAAATCATATAATTTCTAAAAAAAAATGAAATTTAACCAAACCGAAACAAACAAAGCCTATATTATTAAAAGGAAGGTCTCTTATCATTAGTGGATGTTTGTATAAATTTATGTGAATTTATTTTTTTAGTAAAATTAAATTATACAAAAATGAATTTAATGTAAATATATTTATGTATTTTTAAAAATTGAATAAAATTGAAAATATGACTGTTTATGCATACGTTGAATTAAAGAAATATTATTACATATAATTTAAATTACTTAATTTATAATATTAACTATAAGTAGATAACAAATATTAATTATAATATTAATTTTAAAATATTAAAATTGAAAAATATATATATTCATTGAGTTATTAAAAATGATAATTATTAATTATAATATTTCTTTAAAAATATTAAATAATTTTAAAAAAATATAAACTACATGAATTGTAAACTTTAAAATTGTCATTTTAAAGTTCTTTATTTATCAATAACAAATACAAAAGAAGTTCATAACGTAAACATATTAGAACAAATGATCCTAAATAAAATATATGTATTTTTTAAAATGAAATTTACATTTTCTTATTTTAAAATATACTACATTTATACAAATTTATTTTTTTAACATTCCTGTGAATTCTTGTATAGACACAAATATTCAAATTTCAAATTCTTATCATTTTATGTGTATACAAAAATATCCCTATTATTTTAAAACTTCTGGTCTTAGCTCATTATTTCTATTTTATATTAATTCTTAAATTTTCATATTTTTTTAACATTATTTTTATATGTACAATAACTCATGGGCCTTTCTTGATGCATATGGGTTTAAATCTAGACTGATTTGCACAGGCTGGGGCCTTAGTTGGGCCGCGAAGCTGAAGGTCCAGGATCCGGATAAGAATCGTGCTGCGACAAGAAACTGACGTGTATGGATGAACCTTGTGGTAAGAAATTCAATCGACTTCGCATTTTCAGAAAATACGAAAAATAGTAAAAAAAAAAAAAAAATTAATTTTTTACTTTTTATATTTTATAAAGACATAAATCTATTCTAATTTATTCTTCATCCTGCGTTTCCGAAGCTCCGAGATCGAAAACCATGAACCGGTTTGTGATATTTGAAGCACCACCAATGGAATCAGGCAGACCCATGGAGTACTTGATTGAATCATCGCTCTTATAGCTTCCTGGTTTCAAGTTTCACCTTCAGATCGATCGATGGCAGCAGTAACCAAGGAAAATGGAATTTAATTATGATCGAGATTTTGCATATACCAGGTGGGAAATTCTGACGTGCACGCCACAAGCTGATCGAACAACGTCTTGTTGTTGTGGTTGGTGTTTGTATTTAATTATGAACTGAGACAGATCGATTTTGAAGAGAACAGGTGTAATATATTAAGTGAATCGACCGGCCGCTTAGCTTCATATATATATATATATATATATATGTATGTATGTATGTATCTTCTTGGGAACCAGACATATGCTTTTTCTTCTTAAATTGGGTAGAAGAAGATAGAAGAAGAAGAAGAAGTATGTAAAGAAGAAGGCGTGTTTTTCCTTCTTCATTCAATTTACAATTACAACAACAACTCGCATTGATTTACAGCTTGGGGCAAATTAAGGTGAGTGAATGGTGCCTTTGAGGACCCTTCGATTCTAACTCACAGCTTTATTATTTATATATCAAGGACGAGATAGAGCAGCTAGCTAGCGACAGCGCAGCGGAGTTAGCATGATCAGTTGAGGAGCCGGCGAGGGGCGGAGCGGTTGGCGGCGGGGGCCTGTGGAGGAAGGGAGAAGAGGTGGACGACGTCGGTGGGAGGGAACCTGCCGGAATCACCTGCGGGCAGCCTGATGTAGGAAAGAGGAGGGGAGTCGACGTTCGCCGGCCACGGGAGGGAGGCGCCTTGGCCTCCACCGGCGCTCCGGCGTCCAACTATCGCCCTGTACACGTACGGTATCAGACCCTCCATTGGGTTTGTTGGGATGATCGAGTCGCAGAAAAGCAAGGGGTTGGTTTAATCAAATGCGTGCAGGCATCGTCACATGTATATATATATATACATATACACACACGTAAGATTTCAATTTTTTTTTGGGTGATACCGTAATATTTATAGAAAATTATTTTATAAATATCTAAATTTAAGTTATTTTTTAAATTTTATTCACTTCGTTGAAATAGAATAATTTGGTAATTTTGGTTTAATGGGTTTGTACATGTCAAAAATGAATTAACGAAAATTTTTAATTATTTTAGTGGAATTAAATTAAACAAAAATAAATTTAATACATAAGTGTTTGTGTACTTTTCAAAATTAAATGAAATTAAAAATTCTTGTAGTCAAATAGAAGCAAATGACGAAACTTAAATTGATTAAATTTGAGACAATTCATATCTTGAGTTTGAATTTCATTTTTATCTTAAATTGGAGAGTGAACAATACTGATAGAAATGAACTGAATTCAATTCTATTAACACAAACAAGTGATCTATGAAAATCAAATTCATTTCAATTAAATTACCATAAATTCCATAAGCACAAATGGTAAACTTTAGAATTAAGTAGAGAAGTTTAAGAGGAAAGGAAAAGAAATAATAAAAATAAATCTTGATACATTCTTAACTATTAAATTAAATATTTATAAAATAAATTTTCTATAAGTACCACTATAAGATATATATATATTAGAAAAGATCATAGTATCTGTAGAATTTTTTATGTAAACATCACTTCTAAAAAATATCTTTTTATTTTTTTAGTAGATGAGCCTTACTTTAGTAAAAACAAATTGAATTTTTGATATCCACATAAAGTTATCTGTAAATATCTACGTGAACTGTTGACTATATATATCTATGTATATTTACTAATTGAATGGCATGGATGGGCAGGAGCAGGTGCAGCAGCGTTGGGGTGTCCTTCCGACCAAGTCAAGGTCAATGATACTGGTGTATTATACATGGTTTATTAATTAATTAATGGTGTTACACATTAAGAATAAATATAGTTAATGTCCTAAGATTGATTATTCTACGCCAGCCATGTTTGGTTTTTCAGCGGCAGACGCCTGCTCCACGATTACTGCGGCTGGCCGGCGTGTACCGACTGCTACGCTACGGTGGCTGTTATATGGATGGTACGTAATATATATCTAAAGATATAATTTATTTGGCGTTGATGATCTCACACATGCATCCTTATCTCTATCTCCAGGGCCAAGGGAAAATTTTCGGTTTTTGCTCTCGGACTTGTGGAATTTAACGGTTTACTTATGCGCGTTGGAATTATGAGAAATACAAATTTAGAAAAAATTTAAAATTATCTACGTACTGAAAAAGTAATTTTTTTTAAAAAAATATAAATATTATATATTTTAATATTTTAAATATAATTTCAGATTTTTTATGTAATCAGATAGTTGAAAGAGGTTAAATAAAATGTACATGGTCAAAAAAAAATATTATGATAAAATTTTTGTTAACTTCAAAAATGTTTTCAACTTAATATTTAGAAAAAAAATTTATTTATAGTGATAAAAAAATTTAAATTTTTTTTACTTTTTGTAATGCAAAAATACGTAAAATTAAGAAATGTTTTTCAAAATTTTTATTTTCTAATATTTTCAAAAATACAAATCCACTTTTACGAAGCAAGACTCCTTTGGCTGTATTTTTATATTTATATAACCAAAATCACTCTTATAGTTATAATGACATGAGTAGTCGTAATAATACGTAGGTTTCCTAATGCAGTATTTTTATATTTTTTCATCTGACCTTTAATTATATTAATATTAAAAATATAATTATATTATTTTATATATTTTATTTAAATATTAAAATAAAAATAAATATTATAAATACAAATAAATATAAATTTTTAATAATTCAAAATAAATATAACTTCGAGAGCCCTTTTTATTTTATTTTATCCCGAAGTTAAAAATGTTTGGACTTGACTTTTGAGTGATCGAGTACGTCACCCACCGGCCATCTTCTCCAGCGGCCAGCGAAGATTACCGACTGCAAACCCAAAGCAAGACAGACACGCACCAACTCCGTCTGTACATACATAAGCGTCCGATCAAGCATCTCTCGAATCAATTATCACGGCCCGTCCTTTTCAAACGCCGGCCATGGAGAACCGACCGATCGAGCAGAGAAATTTTTTCTTCTGTTAAACCCAAAAAAAAAAGGAAGAATCTATCAGCATCCTTCAACCACCGCACCTTGACCTCAACAAGCTTGTAGCTTCTTCTCGATGTAATGTTGCAGAGAGATCGACGTGCATCTTGCAAATTGGCAGTCAAGGTTCAACGTACGTCGGATAGCGTGTTGAAAGAGTACGTTGCTGCGAAATTTTTGTTACTTTTGAGAATTTTTTTAATCTAAATGATAGAAGGTGATTGAAAAAGTTTATATTTATAGTTATTGATTAATTTAAAATTTTTACATAATTTTCAGAATGCATAGATACCTAAAAAAATTTAAATTTTTCTTTATTAAGATTTGTACATTTATAGATACTTATCCGTCTGTACATTTATTAATATAGAATTATTCTAACACTCTCCCTTACTTATAACCTATTTTTAAATTTTTTTATACTTACAAGTATCCACAAGTGGATGCACATAAATTAATTTTAAAATTATATTAAAATTCTATCTCAAAATTAATTGACAAGTGAGAAAGGATTAACAAATGATATAAGAGTTTTAATTTCATTGTTTCTAACGTAAGACTATTTTTCTCAATATTCTTTATATTTTAAATTTAATTTTATTCTCTATATTTTTTGACTATTCTAACATAATGCACATTACAAAATTTCAAAACATTTATAAATATTCAGTATTTATCAATTTTTTTAATATTTTATCTTTATTTTTATTTTTTTTCAAACATACTTCCGATGAATGCCTATGATACAAAAGAGTGGTGAAGGCAACGACACAAAAGAGGTTAGGGGAAGTCAGAGTTGGTGACATGGAAGAGGGGAAGAACTAGGTTAAGGCACAAGAGGAAGAGGGGAAGGTAGAGTCAAAGAGAAAAGACACAACGGTGGTGGACGAGGAGATCGAGCAGAAAGATTTGGGTTGTATCAAACAATTTAAGGGTGTGGGGAGCAAAAAGACCGTCGATCAAGTTGGGAGTTTCGCAAGTCAAGCGTAAAATTTTCGTAGGCGTTTGAAATTTTCAAATGGGGGAGGGTGGGCAAACTGGGA
>JAMKPZ010003211.1:0-11620 GCA_024699675.1 Amphibolis antarctica
CACAGTGTTTTAACAACCCTTCTTATCCTTAATTTCCAAGTTAAACTCTTGCAATAGCAAAATCCATCTTATAAGCCTTAGTTTAGCATCTTTTTTAACTAACAAATATTTAAGTGCTGAGTGATTGGTGTAAATGATAGTGTGGCTGCCTATCAGATAAGACCTAAACTTTTCTAAGGCAAAAGCCACTACTAGAAATTCTTTTTCAATTACATTGTAATTGATTTGTGTTTCGTTCAATGTCTTGCTAGCATAATATATTACTCTTGGTAATTTGTCCAATTTTTGACGTAGAACTGCACCTAATGCATAGTCTGATGCATCACACATTAATTCAAAAGGTTGAGACCAATCAGGTGCATAGACTATAGGTGAAGTGTTTAGGGCTTCCTTAAGAAAATTAAATGCTTTCGTGCATTTCTCATTGAATTCAAATTGTGCATCCTTAATTAATAATTGAGTTAAAGGTCAAGCAATTTTACTAAAGTTTTTAATAAATCTTCTATAAAAACCAACATGTCCTAAAAATGCTCTTATATCTTTAACTGTTCTAGGAACAAGTAAATTAGATATTAATTCCAATTTTCCTTTGTCAACTTTTATGCCTTTAGTAGAAATAACATGTCTTAAAACTATTCCTCGTTTAACCATAAAATGACATTTTTCCCAATTTAACACTAACTTTTTCTATTTACATCTCTGTAGTACTTTTTGTAAATTAATTAAACATTTTTCAAATGAGACCCCATATATAGAAAAATCATTCATAAATACTTCTAAAAATTCATCTATAAAATCAGTGAAGATGCTTGTCATACACCTTTGAAATGTAGTAAGTGCATTGCATAGCCCAAAAGGCATACGACTAAAGGCAAATGTTCCAAAAGGACATGTAAAAGTTATTTTCTCTTGATCCTCAAGTGAAATAGGGATTTGATTATAACCTAAATAGCCATCTAGGAAACAATAATACTCATGCCTTGCTAATTTTTCTAACATTTGATCTATAAAAGGAAAAAGAAAGTGATCCCTCCTAGTTGCTGCATTCAGTCTTCTGTAATCTATACAAACCCTCCACCTAGTTTGAACTCTAGTTGGAACTAATTCCTTGTTGTTTTCCACAACTGTTATCCCAGATTTTTTTGGTACTACCTGAATTGGACTCACCCAAGAACATTCAGATATTGGATAAATTATGTCATTGTCTAACCATTTCAGAATTTCCTTTTTAACAACCTCTTTAATATTTAGATTTAATCTTCTCTGTGGTTGCCTAACAGGTTTAATTTCAGATTCCAGATTAATCCTTTGTTGGCAAATAGTTGAACTTATACATTTTATGTCTGACATCTGCCATCCTATTTCTCCCTTATGCTTTCTCAACACCTTTAAAAGATTTTCTATTTGTATTGATGTTAAACTAGAAGCAATAATGACTGGTAGATTCTCATTGTTCTCCAAAAATACATACTTTAAATTTTCTAGAAGTGGTTTCAGCTCAAGCACCAAGTATTTTGAAATTAATGATTCTTTATCCTTTTCATATTGTTCTTCGTTTGCATCCATATTCTTAGTTTTCTTAGAGATTTCCTCTTTCAACATTTCTTCATTTGATATTACACATTTTTCAACATGATCTAATTCCTCTACATTTAAGTCCTCATCTATTTTAAAAGTTTCGATTAGATTAACCTTAAAATGTTTAAATTGAAGCTCTTTAAAACTCTTCTTAACCCCACTGAAAATATTTAGTTCTAATTTTTGATCACCCCAAGCTAATTCCATCCAACCATTTCTACAACTTATGCAACCATCAGCTATAGCTAAAATGGTCTTCCAAAAATTATTATAGCTTGATCATGAGTTATACTTGAACCTTTTGTTTCCCTTACAGTAAAATCAACAAGGTAGACAAACTCCATAACCCTTACCAAAATGTTTTCCACTTTTCCTAAAGGTACTCTTATGGATTTATCTGCTAGCTGAATCACTGTTCTTGTAGGTTTGATATTATCCAATTTTAACTTCTCATAAATAGAACTAGGCATGACATTAATTCCAACCCCTAAGTTTATTAACACTGTATTAAAATAACAATCCCCTATATAGCAAGAAATAACAGGAGTTCCTGGATCGTTTAATTTTTTAGGTACAAGATTAATTAACATGGAGCTTACCTCTTTAGCTAAAAATGCCTTTTTTAAGATTTTCTTCCTTCTATTCTTGGTACATAGAGTTTTATGATATTTGGCATAAGAAGGAACTTGTCTAATAATTTCCAATAATGGTATATTGACTTTAACTTGTTCAAATATTTTACTGATTTGTTCCATTTCTTGATCCTTAACATTTCTCATTCTATGTGGAAAAGGAAAGTGATTTTCATTTGTTAACTTATCTCCATTTTTAACATCTTTCTTTTCAATTTCATTACCATTTTTAGACTCTTTAGTCTTTTGAGATTCTGTATTATCCTCTAACTTAGCATCAACCTTGTCTTCTGGACTAGATTTTTCTTTAATTTCCTCTTTCTTTGTAAAATTGTCTTTAATTTGTTCTTCTTTATCATCCTCTTTTGAACCTTCATAAGTGACACCAGATCTTAATATTATAATTACATCTTTTGATTCTTCTTTTGATACATTGTCTATTATAGGAGCATTAAAATCTTCTTCTGAGTTAAGGGTGGCTAACACCTTAGATGACTCTACTATATTTTTGGAAATAGGGTCGTTCATAACCTCAGATGGTCCAACTGAATAATCCCTTACCCTTGCACAAGTATCTATAGGTTCCTATTGGAAACTTCCATCTTGTTCAAATAAATTGGAGTTCTTTATAAATAAGTCAATGGATCTTTGAATTTCATCTAACTTCTCCATATGATTAAATGCAGTTAAATCATTATATTGATTTTCTTCCATTACCTCAAATGGTTGCATATTCTTCTCTGTATATGAAATGTTTTCTAATGAATTCACCTGTAGATAATTTTGATTTCCATTTGAGTTCTCCCAATTAAAATCATTATTTTCATATTCATTAAACATTTCACCGTCTTTCATTTTCTGTATTGATTCATCATATCTATTTAGCAATTTTTCGAATTCTTGTGATATTCTTTGCTTAATATTGTTGACCCCATGCTTAAGCAAACATCAATGGGGGGGGGATAATCGGCCAGCCACCAGCATGCCGGTACAAAAGACCGGCAACCGGCTCCCCAAAACCCCATTGGCGTAGATGGTTCGGGGAACGATCCAACATGCCACCAGCAAGCCAGCACAAACAGCCGGCAGCCGGGTCCCTAAAAACCCATCTTTGCGTAGATGGTTTAGGGAACCAGCCGGCCTGCCACCAGCAAGCCGGTACAAATAGCTGGCAGCTGGGTCCCCAAAAACCCATCTTTGCGTAGATGGTTTGGGGAACTAGTCGGCCTGCCGCCGGTAAGCCGGTACAAATAGCTGGCAGCTGGGTCCCCAAAAACCCATCATTGCGCAGATGGTTCGGGGAACCAGTTGGCCTACCACTGGCAAGCCGGTACAAATAGCCAGCTCCCCAAAAACCCATCTAAACCAACATACTCCCCTTTCGTGAAGTAGCTGGATAGAACTAACCGGCATCTGACTGCCTTGTAGCGACTGCTGGGTAACTAACCAGAAAGGCAAGCCGAATCAATTAGGAGATACAATGGGATTTAATCACTTAAATCTCACAAATCAATCAATTACGCGGACCGCGTAATCAAACCAGGATTCACGCCAGCTTCCATCTTCGGGCGCCCCAATGAAGGAAGGTGACCCCTTATAAAAGAAGTAGCCTCCCACCCTATTCAATACATGCTTCCACCTCTTGGAGAAACCTTCGTACAGACGCGGGAGACGCTCGGTACGCTTTCGACCCTTGGAGAAAACGTCGGCTGGAGGTTCTGAAGGAAGGAAGACGCTAAAAGCCTCGACGCCCATTCACCGCACCAGAGCGAGGACTTCTGATCATCGCCGACGTCTCCCTGTAGGTAAGCCCTTCCGTCCTCGCCATTTTACGTACGATTTTACGACATTTTTCTTGAGCCCTGACCATGTAACACCTTCCACATGTAAGGGAAAGGTCAGAGGACGGACCCGAGTATCATTCCTTCAGAAACACGTTTGAAGGTACCGGTGGCTGTCCTCCCAGCCGGGTAAATCTACCTAGCATGGTCGATTTTGGTTCGGTTGCGACCCTCCCATCGGGTCCTATTACGTGGAAACATTGAGTTTCCCAACAGGTTTTATGTATTTTTACCCAATCTCCGCAGATTTTCCAGGGAAATGTAAGTCTACATTACCAATGCCCCGGAAAGATTTCTGGGATGATGCCTCCGCCATGCATGCTTGCCGGCGGCGGCCGTCTGGGTGTATGAACAAGTACAACCCAGTGGTTCCCATTTCTCGGGAAATGTAAGTCTACATTCCCGATGCCCAGGAAAGATTTCTGGGATGACGCCTCCAGCATGCACGCTTGCCAGCAGTGGCCGTTCGGGTGTATGAAGAAGTACAACTTAGTGGTCCCCATTTCCCAGGAAATATAAGTCTACATTCCTGATGCCCCGAAAAGATTTCCGGGATGACGCCTCCGACATGTATCCTTTCCAGTGGTGGCCAATCGGGTCTACGAAGAAATATAACCTGGCGGTTCCCGTCACTCGGGAAGTCTGAGTCCTCTCCTAACCCCATGCTTTAACAAACTTCAAAGTGGGGTGGAGGGCTAGCCAGCCACCGGCATGCCGGTACGAACAACCGACAACCGGCTCTCCAAAACCCCATTGGTGCAGATGGTTCGGGGAGTCAACTGGCTTGCTGCCGGCAAGCCGGCACAAATAGCCGGCATTCGGCTCCCTGAAAACCCATCTTTGCACAAATGATTCGGGGAACCAGCAGGCCTACCATCGGCGAACAGGTATAAAAAAACCAGCAGCCAATCCCCATTTTCCGAGAAATGTAAGTCCACATTCCCGATGCCTCAGAAAGGTTTCCCGGATGACACAACTGGCATGCATCCTTGCCGATGGTGGCCGTTCGGGTGTATGAACATATAACCCGGTGGTTCCAGTTTTCCTAGGAGGTGTAAGTCTACCCTCCCGATGCCACGAAAAGGTTTTCGGGATGACACCATTGGCATGCATCCTTGCCAGCGACAGCCGTTCAGGTGTACGAACGTACAACCCGACAGTTCCCGTTTTCCTGGGAGGTGTAAGTCTACCCTCTCGATGCCCCGGAAAGGTTTCCGGGATGACGCCACCGGCATGCATCCTTGCCGGCAGCAGGCGTTCGGGTGTATGAACGTACAACCCGACGGTTCCCATTTTCTCGGGAGGTGTAAGTTTACCCTCCCGATGCCCTGGAAAGGTTTCTGGGATGATGCCACCAGCATGCATCCTTGCCAATGGCGGCCATTCGGGTGTACAAACGTACAACCCTGCGGTTCCCATTTTCCCGGGAGGTGTAAGTCTACCCTCCCGACACCCCAGAAAGATTTTCGAGATGACGCCACCCGCATGCATCCTTGCCAGTGGCGGTCGCTCGGGTGTAGGAACGTATGACCCGAAGGTTCCTGATTTCTGAGAGAAGCAAAGATGCGCTTCCGATGCCCCAAAGAAGTTTTCGTGATGAGGTCGCCGGCATGCACCCGTGCCAGCCTTGGCCAAGCGGGAACGTGAATTCTTGTCTCCAGTCAGGGAGGAGGGATGTGATGCGGCTGCTGGTACCTTTAGCCGGCTATCTGGCGGCCTAGCCAGCTGCCTCACCCGACCTTCAACTCTTCGGCTGAGAGGTCCGTAGGAGTGACCGTTGTGTCTTTCTCTCTCTCGTTTATCATCGGAGCCCATGCAAATCTTAGCATTGATCGACCCCACTTGTTTTTACCAGAAGGGATAAGGTTATTCTTCCCGATGCCTTGGAAAGTTTCTAGGATGAGGCCATGTGTGGCCGGACTGACTGTCGTCATTTTCCATTTTTAGAGTCGGAGAGAGGTCAGGATTGCCCGAGCTGTCTGGGGTTGCCTAACACCTTCCCCAACAGTACCCTGAGCCTCGTATCCAGTTCTCTCACATTTCGTATATCGTTACACAATTTTATGTCATTCCCGTGGTTTTATCATTTTGATGGTGGAAAGACACTTCCCCATCCGGTTTTCCTTATTTTCTACCCAAAAATAAGGTGGCGACTCTGTTCAACGAGCCATCTCCCCCACTTGGTGATGCACTCACACAAACCCATGCGCTTTCGGGTGATAGCCGGATGAAAGAGAGGGTACAGATTTTTGGCGACTCCGCTGGGGAGACTCGCTGCGTTTTGTCGATTAAGTGACTCAAACTCTCACTCGAATGGCTCTTTTATAGTCAGTCTTTTATTTTTCCATTAGGATTTTTAACATACTTGTCGCATTTGCTAAGCGAAGCCACTTTCAATTGCATTGAACCATATCACCCTTCTTTGGTATCCCTGCAGATCTTTACGGATCCCTGTGGATTCTCCGGGCACTATCACCTTGTAGACCTCTACCGTTTGCAGGTTCCAGACTCCACTGGCTCCCCCTATCCTGACTCACTCACAAGCAAGAGCCATGGCCACCGGTTCTACTACGGCTTCTAGATCATCCCCTTCCATCACTGCCGCTGTCCATGGTCTTCGGCCCATCGCCGCCTGTCGTCACCCAGACGAACTTCACCCGACCTGTCATCATGCCTGCCGGAATCCCAGACCAACCAAGGGTGCCAAATCTGTCTACGACTGTGGCATTCGATAATGCCACGATGCATCCTGCGCCACCCACATCTCTGGCCACTGAAACTGAAGGTAATAGGCCAGCTCCCACATGGAGCACTGGCCCGTCCTACCAACCACCGAGGGCATAGGAGCAGCCAATGCCTTCCTGCCACCTCGACCGGGACACTTCGAGCAAACCCTCCTGGCTCACCAGTTGGCACGCTATCAATAGCAAGGGATTGGTTCAATAATCCCCCCCAGGCCAACCATCTGTGTCCTAGAGAGGCGACACACGGAAGAATAAGACGTTGTCACCACTCCCGTCGCCGACCAATTCGGCCCACCACCAATCCAGCCAGCAACCGCCACTGCTGCTGCCCCAGTGCCCGACCTATAAGGACAACTACTGCAGAGGATAACCGAACTAGAGGCGTCCTTTCAGAGCATGAAGTCCGGCCTGCCGGAACCTTCCTGTGCCTTCCAAAACCTTTGTTTCTATCCCGAAGCAATGCTCCCTCCCAATTTCAAGATGCCCGAACTGGTTAAATACAACGGGCACGTGGACCCTCGTGTGCACCTTCAGGCCTTCTACAGAGAAATGGCGGCACTGCAACACGAGGAGAAGCTCCTCGTCCGGCTGTTCCAGAAATCTCTCTAAGGACCTGCGCTTTCCTGGTATATGTCCTTAGACTTAGCAAAGATCTACACTTGGGAATAGTTGGCGTACATGTTCTAGGAACAGTACGCGTATAACTTAGACCTGGCACCAAAGTTGGAAGATCTCTATTGCCTTCGCCAACATGAGAATGAGCCGTTCAGTGGCTATGTCGGTAGGTGGTGGGCCCAAGCATCCCAAATCCAGGACAAACCCGCGGAAGAAGACTCTCTGGACATAATTGTGCAAGGTGCTCAACCATCACTGGCAGCCCTTCTATGTATCCAGTCATACTCAGCTTTCTCCCAATTGATCAAAGCTGGTAGCCGCCAAGAAGGATTCTTGAAGTCGGGGAGATTCTCAGCTCTTCCATTCAGAGCCAACCCTAGAGGAAGCATATGTCCCTGACCACCGGCCACGGGCGACAACATGGGGAACAACCGCGGCCCCGGACAAATGACAACATCCGTCCGTCTCCCGTGATCGTTGTGGCAGCAGCACCACCACCATACCAACCACAACAGGTGTACGCCCCGGCCTAGGAGTATCATCCGCCGGTAATCAACTCGGTTCAGCAGCCGGTCTACACCACCCGAGCGGCCCCAAACCAACAACCTTAGAGGCCCAAGGCTCCACACCTGGCAGCCGCATCTGATCCGCCGGCTCATCAACAGTGGCAGGTAACAACCTCGACAACCTCTCAACAAAGAACCAGGGACAAAGTGGAGATCGCATATCCATTAACCAACAATGCCCCAGTCAGCAATAGAGTGAACCGTGCCAGCTGCCCCCGCAACCGTAGCAACCGCGCATAACAAAATACACGCCACTCTCTGAACCGCTGAGCCAGGTATTCCGCCAGGCCTAGGCACTGCTCACACACCTCCAACTCTTCTTCCTACCTGGTACAACTCGCAGCAATACTGTGAATACCACAGGTCAGCCAGCCATGCAACGGACCATTGTCAGACACTGAGATAAGCTATTCAGAGGATTATCAACTCGGGCACCATTTAGCTTCAACAGCCTCCCGTACCCCCCGGGCCAAGCCAGCATACCTTCCCAAATCATGCGGGAAACTCTGAGGTGAGTACTATCTTCTTAGGTGCCTAAAGGAGGCATCCGCTCGAAGGGTTCCGGCGTATGTAGCCGGTTTCCACCTGTCCAACCAGGCACGGACAAGGGACAAAGAGATCCCTCCCTTCAGCACAGCTGCTGGAAGCGGGAACTCCCTAGTTGAACCTTGTCAACCTCATCCGTTCGGCCAACCACCCGCTGACACTTGAAGAACTCCAGCCATACTACCAACAACTCCGGTCCTCCATCCTCGCCATCAGCGGTGTTGACCCCATGCTTAAAGGGGGGGGGGCGGCAAGCCACTTCATGGAAGCAGCACCCGGAACCCAAAAACCCACATTTGGTAAAAAGTTAGGGGGATGGAGCCGGCTTGCCGACGGCAAGCCGCTTCAAGGAAACGGCACTCGGACCCCAAAAACCAACATTTGGTAAAAAGTTAGGGGGATGGAGCCGGCTTGCCGTCGGCAAAGCCACTTCAAGGAAGCGGCACCCGGACCCCAAAAATCCCAATTTGGTAAAAAATTAGGGGGATGGAGCCGGCTTGCCGCCGGCAATCTGCTTCAAGGAAGCGGCACCCGAATCCCCAAAAACTTCATCTTCGTGCGAATGATCGAGGAAATAGCTAGCTTCCGCCTGCCACATAGCGGCTGCCGGTTGGCTACCCAAGAAGGCAAGCCTAATCAATCAGGAAAATACGACGAGATTTAACCACGTAAATCTCACAAATCTGCCAATTACGCGCATCGCGTAATCAAGCTGGAATCACGCCACCTTCCATCTTCGGGTGCCCCCAAAGAAGGAAGGCAACCCCTTATAAAAAGGGCGGCCCCCTACACCACTCAGCAGGCCAGATTTTTCGGAGAGAGAAGCTTGAATTTCTGGAGAGAGGAGGCTGGAAGAAGGATGAGCTAAGGGTTTTCGTAGGACGAGATTTCCTGGGAAGAAGGCCGACACCCTCGGGAGAAACGACCATCCACCGGTTCCAAAGGAGGAAAGTAGCTCGGGGCCCCGACGCCTTTTTGCCGTGCCAGAGTAAGGACTTCCGATCCCCGTCAACGACGCCCCCCTACAGGTAAGCCCTTCCACCCTCACCATTTTACGTATGCTTTTTACTACATTTTGTCGAGCCCCGACCGCATAACGCCTTCCCTATGCAAGGGGACGGCCGGGGGATGGACCCGGGTATCATTCCTTCGGAAACACGTCCGAAGGTACCGTGGGCCGCCCTCCTGGCCAGGTTAATCCACCCGGCCCGGTCGTGCTTAGTTTACGCGCGACCCTTCTGTCGGGTCTTTTTACGTGGAAACTCAAAAGTTTCCCAACAAGCTTTACAAGTTTTTATCCGATCCCCAAATGTCTTTCTCGGGGCCCCGGAAAAATTCCCAGGATGACGCCGCCGGCAAGGAAGCCGGCGGTGGCCGTTCGGGTGTACAAACATGTACAACCCGACGGTGCCCGTTTCTTTCCAAAGAGGCGTAAGTCTACCCTCTTGATGCCCCCGGATGACGCCGCTGGCAAGGAAGCCGGTGGTGGCTGTTCAGGTATACAAAACGTACAATCCGACGGTTTCCATTTTTTTTCTGAGAAACGTAAGCCCTTCCCCAAAACCCCCCATGGGTAAAAAGGGAAGGGGGAAGCAGCCGGCTAGCCACCGGCAAGCTGGTTCAAGGAACCGGCCGGCGCTTCCCCAAAATCCCCATGGGTACAAAGGGATGGGGGAAGCAGCCGGCTAGCCGCTGGTAGGCTGGTTCAAGGAGCCAGCCGCCGCTTCCCCAAAATCCCCATGGGTGCAAAGGGATGGGGGGAGCAGCCGGCTAGCCACCGCTTCCCCAAAAAAACCCCCATGGGTGCAAAAGGAAGGGGGAAACAGCCGGCAAGCCGCCGGCCCCCGTTTCCCCAAAATCCCCATAGGTGCGTATAAAGGGGGGAAGCAGCCGACTAGCCGCCGGTAGGCCGGTTCAAGGAGCCGACCGCTGCTTCGCCAAAAACCCCCATGGGTGTAAAAGGAAGGGGGAAATAGTCGGCAAGCTACCGACTGGCCGGTTCAACGAACTGGCCCCCGTTTCCCCAAAATCCCCATGGGCGCATCGGCAGGCCGGTTCAAGCATCGGCAGGCCGGTTCAAGGAGCCGGCAGGCCAGTTCAAGGAGTCGGCCGCCGGTTCAAGGAGCCGGCCGCCGCTTCCCCAAAACCCCCATGGGTGCAAAGGGATGGGGGAAGCAGCCGGCTAGTCGCCGGCAGGCCGGTTCAAGGAGCCAGTCGCCGCTTCCCCAAAACCCCCATGGGTGCAAAGGGATGGGGGGAGCAGCCGGCTAGCCACCGCTTCCCCAAAAAAACCCCATGGGTGCAAAAGGAAGGGGGAAATAGCCGGCTAGCCACCGATAGGCCGATTCAAGGAACTGGCCGCCGCTTCCCCAAAACCCCCATGGGTGCAAAAGAAATGGGGAAACAGCCGGCAAGCCGCCGGCTGGTCGGTTCAAGGAACCGGCCCCCCGTTTCCCCAAAATCCCCATGGGTGCGTATGAAGGGGGAAAACAGCCGGCAAGCCGTCGGCTGGCCGGTTCAAGGAACCAGCCCCTGTTTCCCAAAAATCCCCATGGGTACGTATGAAAGGGGGAAACAGCCAGCAAGCCGCTGGCTTGTTGGTTCAAGGAACCGGCCCCCGTTTCCCCAAGACCCCATGGCTACGTAAATGGGTTGGGAAGGTAGCCGACTAGCCGCCGGTCAACTGGTACAAGTAGCCGACTGCCGGCTCCCCTAAAACCCATCTTTTTCTCCCCTATTCACCACCGGATCCAATATGGTCCCCGTTTTGTTCAATTCTCATTTGTTTACTTGATTCTCGTTTATTTTTATCGGGAGGGATACGGTTATTCCTCTAAACACCCTGGAAAGTCTTCCAAGGTGAGGCCATACGTGGTCAGATTGACTATCATGTTTTCGTTTTAGAGCCGGAGAGAGGCCGGGAATGCCCGGGCTATCTGGGGGTGCCTAACACCTTCCCCAACAGTACCCTGAGCCCCGTATCCAGTTCTCTCATGTTAAACGAGTTTACGTGAATCCCGTGGTTTTATCATTTCGATGGTGGAAGGACACTTTCCCATCCGGTTTTCCTTGTTTTCTACCCAAAAATAAGGTGGCGA
>JAMKPZ010003212.1:0-15785 GCA_024699675.1 Amphibolis antarctica
GAATTAAAAAAGATTTTGATTACCAGCTATGTTAAATAATTTAGCATTAAGTTCAATATTTCCAGTTATGTTCAATTAATAACTAAATAGATAATTAGAAAATATAATTACGACTTTTAAATTATCATCAAATTATGATTAAATTTTAATTAAGTTATATCCTACAATCTTACAAGTATATGTGGCAGGAACTTGAAAGACTGGTCTTTAAGTTTAAGTTTGTAAGCTATATCTTATAATCTTTCATTACGTGAAAGTTTAAGTTCACACGTGATGAAAGATTCGATGTTTTGTGTTAAAAGACCGAATGATTGTATTAAAAGATCAGCATTTTAAGATGAACACGTGACTTTTTAAGTTAAACACGTAAAATTCAATTTTTAAGTTAAGAATAATACTTAGGCGTTTTAAGAACTTTGAATATCCTTTGAATATTTTTGCTAAAAGACTTGAGACTATATAAATATATTTAATAGTTAAGTGAAGGATGAGGAGGAGTTTCATCGCCTGGGAGGGAGTCGGCGAACCGACAACCGGGGGTGTGTACCAGCTTTCGAGCTGGTTGAGAGGGGTGATAATGAGTTTTATTGCCTAGGAGGGAGTTGGTTTACTTGGCAGCCGGGTACGTGTACCGACTTTCAAGTCGACTGCCACATGGTTTACCCAACAGCTAGATCAGTGCTAGGTATGGGGGTCACCAAATTTCATCGTTGATGAAAGATTCGACGTTTTGTATTAAAAAACCGAACGATTGTATTAAAAGATCGACATTTTAAGATGAACATGTGATTTTTTGAGTCAAGTGTGTATGTTTTAAAGTGCACGTGTGAATAGTGTAGACATTTTAACTAAAGAATCGTAACTTTAAGCATAAATGATTGGTGTTTTAGCAAGGCATGTGAGATTTTTAAGTTAAAAACGTGAAATTCAATTTTTAAGTTAAGAATAGTACTTAGGCATTTTAAGGGTATAACTCTGGATATCCTTTGAATATTTTTGTTAAAAGACATGAGACTATATAAATGGATTTAACAATTAAGTGAGGGATGAGAAGGAATTTCACTGCGTGGCGGGGAGTGAGGGAGTCGGGGAACCGACAGCTGGGGGCGTGTACTGGCTTTCGAGCTAGCTGAGAGGGGTGATAATGAGTTTTACCGCTCGGGAGGTAGTCAGGGAACTGGCAGCCAGGTACGTGTACCAGCTTTCGAGCCGGCTGTCGCATGGTTTACCTGGCAACTGGTTTACCCAGCAACTAGATCAGTGTTGGGTATGGGGGTCACCAAATTTCACCGTCAATGAAAGATTCGGCATTTTATGTTAAAAAACCGGACGATTGTATTAAATGACCAACGTTTTAAGATAACATGTGATTTTTTGAGTCAAGTGTTTATGTTTTAAAGTGCATGTGTGAATAGTGTCGGCATTTTAACTAAAGAACCGTAACTTTAAGCATAAATGATCCGTGTTTTAGCAAGGCATGTGAAAATTTTAAGTTAAACACGCGAAATTCAATTTTTAATTTAAGACTAGTACTTAGGCATTTTAAGGGTATAACTCTAGATATCCTTCGAATATTTTTGTTAAAAGACTTGAGACTATATAAATGGATTTAATAGTTGAGTGAGAGATGAGAAGGAGTTTCACCACCCGGGAGGGAGTTGGCGAACTAGCAGCTGGGGGCATGTACCGGCTTTCGAGTCGACTGAGAGGGGTGATAATGAGTTTTACAGCTTGGGAGGGAGTTGGGGAACCGGTAATTGGGTATGTGTACCGGCTTTTGAGCTGGCTTTTGCATGGTTTATCTGGTAGCCAGATCAGTGCTGGGTATGGGGGTCACCAAATTTCACTATCGATGAAAGATTCGACGTTTTGTGTTAAAAGACCAGACGATTGTATTAAAAGATCAACGTTTTAAGATGAACATTTGATTTTTTAAGTCAAGTGTATACGTTTTAAAGTGCACGTATGAACAGTATCAATGTTTTAACTAAAGAACTGTTACTTTAAGCATAAATGATCGATGTTTTAGCAAGGCACGTGAGATTTTTAAGTTAAACACGTGAAATTCAATTTTTAAGTTAAGAATAATACTTAGGCGTTTTAAGGGTATAACTTTGGATATCCTTCGAATATTTTTGTTAAAAGACTTGAGACTATATAAATAAATTTAACAGTTGAGTGAGGGATGAGGAGGAGTTTTATTGCCTGGGAGGGAGTTGGCGAACCGGCAGCCGGGGGTGTGTACCGGCTTTCGAGCCAGCTGCCGCGTGGTTTACCTGACAGCTAGATCAGTACAAAGTAAAAATATAGTTGATTCTTTAATTAAAAGTGTGGTTTTGTTTTACCCACACATTTGTTGTTCAACCCATATATTTCAGATTAAATATATTTTACTTTGTACCATGTACTGAAATACTTAAAGTAATTAATAGTTTGTCGGTCTACATTTTTTTCCTAATGAATATTCTTTTATGTTAAATGAAAGTATAATCAATACACTTAATTCCATGTTCTATTTGACGATAGGGGAAGAAGAATTGATGGGAAGATGATTAGGAAAAAGAATTATATGTGAAATGCGATTTTCTTTTTGTGTTAAAATAAAAGGTTACTTTGGGAAGAGGAATTATAAGTTTTTTGTGTGGGTGACGATGGCGAGAGGATTTTTTTTTACTCTCTCTACTTTTTCTGTCACTCTCTCTCTGCCGTCTAACTTTAATCCAACAATCACCTACAAAAGTCACTTCTATAGGTTCCTATAGAATCAATTTTTCCTATATATATATATATATATATATAGATATAGATAGAGAGAGAGTAAAGCAAACTATAGAAAGCTATAGTGCACCACTTTTCAAGAAACAGCCAATCCACTCGCCCAATTGGCCGAGAGTCTTCTCCACGACTCTAATCCATCTCATCACCACCACTCTATTCCATCTCATCACCACCAACTACGCAAACCCACTCCCCTCTAGCCAGTGTGCTTGCTAGCCTGCCAACACAAGCTTGTGGTTGAGTTCATCAGCCTCCTCCATCATGTGTCTACGATTTTTATTTTAATCAAAAATTATTCGTAACGTAAAAGATTTTTAAAGAGATTTCATCTTATTTCATTTTTTTGAATAAAAGTTTTTTCTAAAAACAGTATTTTTTCTTGCTTACGAAGCAAACGTAAGGTTTTCCTTTTTTTCAAATTTTTTAAACGTCTATGTACTTGATAAATGAGAAAAAAAATATTTCATTTGCAGCAAATATAAGAATCAGATCAAAATTCACTTTCTGACCTCCCTTCGAAATTGTTCTCTCTGTTGCATCCCTCTCTTCATGCGTTCTGTCTGTCGCTCTCTCCGTGCATTCGCTAGCCTCACCATCTTTGTACGTTCGCCGGCCTTGCCATCTCTCCACGCGACCTGCCCTCTCTTCGCACGTTCACCAACCTCGCCCTCTTCGACGTTCACCCTCTCCCCATGCGTTGATCCCTGGCCTCGCCCTCTCCCCTCTGGCCTCACTCATTCCTTGCCTCCGCAAGTAATTAGTTATCAATTTTTGTTATCCATGTGATTAATTTTTTGTTGTTATCAATTTTTTAAAGTATTTTATCAATTTTTTGTTGTTATCAATTGATCATGTTGTTGTCAATTTTTTAACTTCAGCAAGGTTTAATTTTATATTATCAGTTTTTTAAATTTTTTTATTATGGTTGATGTTAATATGTTATGAGAATTGAAATTCCATAAAACATATGGCATATACATTAGTAGGGAAAATCAAGTGAAGGTATAAGAAAAATCTTTCTACTTTATTTGTACATTATGATCTTTATATAATAATGATGTCATTGTTTGGTAGATTATGTGACAATTTACATGTATTTTGTATTTATCGTGAGTAGATCATGACATCTAATGATAAGAGAAAGCAACCGACAAGAACTTACACTACATAAAATGTCAAGGCAGATAAAATGATATTAAACATATTATGTGACATTCTTAAAGAAGGGAATGGAAAGGCACATGATGGAAAAATAAAACCTGAGATATGGAATGAAGTAATCCAACGATATAATGAGAAAATAAGACATAATTTGGAAAGGAGAGATTGCTGATCAACATTATGCAAGTGGATATTATGCAAGTTGTATGGAATGATAGAAATAGGTGATTTCATTTGTAATTTTCTCAAAACTATGGTTATTGATATTCAATAGTTGAAAATGTATTACTATGTTACTTTGAATTAACATTATGCAAGTAATTGAATTTTTATGTTATTAAATTAGTTTTGGATTAACATTTGCTATGTTACTTTGTATTAACTAATACTACTTTTGTTGAAATTTTCTTCATTTTCCAAGTGCACAAACACTAGGAAAACATTTTCTATAACATGCACAAATGCTAGAAATTTTTTTCCAGAAAACTATTTTCTAGATTTGCCTTGGAAATTGTTTTCCATATTTGTCAAATTTTCTTGAAAATTATTTTACAGGTGCACAAATAGACCTTAAAGAAACCTTAATTTCATGTTTGAAATTGTACACCTTGCATTCTATAATATCATTATAGATTTAGAAGGGATGGAAAACATATAAGTCGTAAGTTTGGTATATAAGTCCACCATTCGGCCTTAAAACACAGCACATTGGGGTTATATATATATATTGTAAAATTGTACATAAACAATATACCGTCCAATTTGATGGATAGTACCACTACTTGATAGAGCGAAAGTGAAGTGTACTGAGTTGCAAGCCAAGGTACACCAACTAGTAGAACTAACTAGTACATTGGATTTTTATTGTATGATAATTTATTTTCGATAATTTAAATTAAAATATGTCTGTGCTTATAAAAATAATTTAACTATTTATTAATGACCATATATATGGAAATTGTATGACATATAAGATCATATTGCAATTAATGAGGTGGAGATAAGTACTAATGAAGAAGAAATTGTATGTCCACACCTCGATATATATGGAATTTCCTTCAAAAGATGATGCTTATACGTACTATAATGTTGTAAGGTTATTTTTAGAGAATAGGTAGAAACCATCACACTAAACTGTTAATCCTCCCCATAATTGGAAAGAGGAAAAGGAAAAGAGAATTAGAGTCGCCATCTAGTCTTATTAAGGTTAAACTAGGAAAAACATATATATCATTTAGTTGCTAACCTAATGGCTTAGAGATCCAACTAGAAGCCTTGGGTACACTCAAGGAAGCTATTAGCATGCTTAAACGCCTGATTACTTGGCCTCTTAAGTATCCCTAGCTAAGTGAATGCATTTCCCTTAAATTTGTGCTTTTGGAATTAGTGAGAAATAATGGAAAATGACGAAAATTTTGATTTATTATTTTTCACTATTTCACGTAATTTTTTATCATTTTTAAAGGCACAAGCCCCTAAGGAGTCCTAATTGCCAAATCAAGAGGAAATGCCAAGTCATTAAATTTTTCCTTTACGTGGATTGAAATTTGGGACTTATGCATAGTGGGCCTCTATACAACCCGAAATGGCCCATTAAGTGGGTGATGTGTGTTCTAAGGTCCATTAGGTTTTTGAATTAATTAGTGTATCCCTAGCATGAAGTTAGTCAAAAAAAAAAGCATACAAACCCAAGATTTTAACATGCATGAGATACTAACCTTACATAATACAAGCTAACGCAACCCTAAAGAAGTAGAGGTGAGATAAAGGAACTCATCTTGAATTCGGATTCCCGATTTTTAGAAATTGAAAATAAAGGTTGGGAAATAAATAAAGATAAAAGGTCTTCATCTAGCAAAAATCAACCTGTCGTCTATAGAGAGATAGAGAGGAAGATTCTAAATGCATGTAAATCACCTAATGTAAATATAATAGACTAAGCCATTTTTAAAATTATCATTTAGGAGATTATCTGGCATTCCCTTTGCTTGACCAAATCTAAGTTATAACCATCTAAATCTAGGTAAGATATTAAAAACAATAAATTCACAAGATGGCAAAAGTAAACAAGAAAGGCTAATGTAATCTAGGATATTACAAGTCACACATTTCACGTAGGAACTGCAAACAAACTGAACTTGTAAAAATAGCACAGAAATTCACAGGCGTCCAGAAATCATGAAATTAGTCTCTAATGAAAACTCAGGAAGTGCACTAACTGGATAAAATAATAAATAAAATTTTTTCACAGTAGGAAAAGCCAGAAATCAGAGAACATTGAATACATGCAAATCCGTAAACAGAAGATAGTCCAGAAAACGTTCTTGACTTCAAAAATCCATAAAAAACTCCCTAATCCATGGATTTCTATGAAACAAAATGCAAATGAGCATGCTCTTAAAGGCATATCTCTGGATAAAAAATATCAGAAGAAACTATATTTCCTTAACGGAGAAAATAATCGGGAATAGTGTATATCAAACAGACAAAATCTGGGTCAAACAGAGTGTACGCTAAGAATGTAAAATTCATAAATCACTCATCCAAACCCCAAAAATCAAAAAATTGGATCCCCTAGAAAGATCTTCGTATTATGAATCACAGGAAAATAAGATTCGACAATTTTAGGCTCCTGGACAACTGCAGCTTGCATGGTAAGCCACTACTAGCATTGCAGTTCTCTAGTAGTCTATCTGTGTACACATTAAAATTCTAGGAATTTTTAGAAGAGGTTTGTCCATTGGGAAAAACTTTTCATGGAAAATGAGAATTTTCTTTCTAATTTCCCTTGTGCTTGTGCTTGTATATCAGGAAAATGGGAAAAGTTTTCCTCATTTGCAAGAAGTATTTATACCACCATGGAAAAAAGTTTCAGATGCCCATCCTATTTTTAATTATGTAGTTCAACAATGATTTTCTAACTCAGAGGTGTGTTGCCAAGTGTTAGGGCTGCAAGAAGTGGAGATGTTCTTCCGCCAGATTGCAGGCAACAATCGGGTCCACGAGGTGACAGCCGCAATGAAGCAACTGGGTTCCTGTGTGTTAGGCTGCAAAAGTGAAGGGGGTTGGGCTTTCGCTAGAAGACAGGCGACTACCGGGATCATAGGGTGGGTTTCAGGCAACTGGGGTTGCATAGAGGACAGGAGCGAAAGCGGAGAACCTTAACCTTACGACCTTAAGTTTACGACTTAAGTCTACAGTGGTAAGTATATGGCACTTAGTCTACGAACTGGCGTATAGCTATGAGAGGTGGGAGCCGAAGTCCAACGGAGCGGGAGTATGACCCAACTGGGCTGGCGGCCGCCAGCCCAGGAGAACCGGCAGCCGGGTCAACCCAGTGACAGCCGGCTGAAGGACAGGTGCAACTAGAGTCGGGTTGCAGGCGGCTGTAGGTCCAACAGTCAGGCATTGTGCATGTGGCTGCCAGGTGGCGATATGCTCGAGGCTAGTGATACTCTCGAGGTTCCAACTCTTGAGTTCCCATTCGTGATACTATATATATGGTGTAATATGTTGTATCAATGCATGGTACTTGTAAGAGGAGATTTCTATAACGAAGAGGTGTCAACACAAGGAGAAAATCAGCACCCTGTGGAGTAGGCCGTTCTATTGAACCACATAAAACTTCTGTGTCTTCTTCTTCCTTCTTCTTCCTTCTTCTTCCTCCTTCCTTCTACCAAAAATGTTACTATGAGAGAGAAAGAGAGAGAGAGCTTGTGTTTCAACACCAGCAATCAACTCGAGGGATCACGCACGGTTGAGACACGTACGGGTAGGCGTGTGCTGGCATTCCGTTTCTCGGGACACGAAAGTGCGAATAGTTTTCCCAACAACTAGTATCAGAGCTTCTAGGTCGAGTGGGAGCAGCGAAGAATACGAAACAAGTTCGCAATCACAGGTGGAGGGCTCAGCTACTGGGCAGAACCAAGCGATTGCTGAGTGAGCAGAGCAACATCCAGAGGAGAGTGTAGTTTGCAGCGGTGGTCGTTAGAGCAGACGACACCTGGCAACAGAAGCGGTAGCTGGGTGAGCAGAGCAGCTTCTAGAGGACTATGCCGCTCGGAGCAAGTAGTCATCAAGAGCAGATGACATCCGACAGGAGAAGCGGGAGCTGGCTATAGGGAAGCGGTAGTCGAAGTGTTTCATCCGGAATCCCGGAAAGATCAGTGAAGGTAGAGGAGAGGAAGCTCGGTGTCGACAAGTTCGACAAGAGAGATTTCGGGTTCTAGAAAATGCAGATGGAGGATAATCTATACCAGAAGGATCTCCACCAGCCACTGTTGGGATGGAAACTAGACGAGATGGAGTAGGAACAATGGGAGCTTTTCGACAAAAAAGCTCTGGGACTAATCAGATTCTCACTGGCAAGGAATGTGTTGTTCAATATTGCCAAGGAAGCCAGGATGGCTAGAGTCATGTAGGCACTTTCCAACACGTACGAGAAGCTGATGGCTTCCAACAAAGTTTTCCTCATGTGCAGGCTTTTCAACATGAAGATGCGGGAGGGAATAGTGGTAGCTGACCACGTGAACGAACTCAACACGATCCTGACCCAGCTAGATTCCATGGAGATTGTGTTTGACGACGAGGTGTGGGCGCTGATCTTGCTGTCGTCGTTGCCGGCTAGCTGGTCGACTGTGGTAACTTTCGTGAGTAACTCTCTAGGACATAGAAGGTTGGATATGGGGTAGGTGATAGATTTGGTGCTGAACAAAGATATTTGCTAGAAGAGCAACGGGGAGACATCAACTTTGGCCCTTAGCATGGAGAGTAGGGGACACAGCAAATCCCGAGGTCGAAAGTTCGGCTACTGGCAAAAATCACGTGGCAAGAGCAAGAACCATGCAAAGATCAAGTGTTGGAACTACAACAAGTTTGGGCACTTCCGGTCAAAGTGTTCGGAACCCAGAAGGATGGACACAATAGCTAGCAAGGGAACCGAGGTGAACACGTTTGCAAATGATGCTGGTGATGCCTTGATTTGTTGTGTCGGTAGTACACCCGACACATGGGTAATGGACTTGGGTGCGTTGGTACAGTAGGGGAATCGGTAGAAAAACCCGGCAGCCGACTCCCCAAAACCCACTCTTGAACCGAAGAGAAGGGGGACCAGCTGGCCTGCCGTCGGAAAACCAGTAGAAAAACCCGGCAGCCGGCTCCGAAAAACCCACACTTGAATCGAAGGGTCGGGGGACCAGCTGGCCTGCCGTCGGCAAACCCGTAGAAAAACCTGACAGCTGGCTCCCCAAAACCCACACCTGAACCGAATAGTCGGGGGACCAACTGGCCTACCGCCGGCAAATCGGTAGAAAAACCCGGCAGCCGGCTCCCCAAAACCCACACTTGAATCGACATAATCCCCTTTGTGTGGTAGCCGAATAGAACCAGCCGGTATCCGCCTGCCACGTAGCGACAGCTGGTTAACTACCCAGAAAGGTAAGCCGAATCAATTAGAAAGATACGATGAGATTTAATCACTTAAATCTTGCAATCAATGAATCACGCGGACCACGTGATTGAACCGAGATATACGTCGGGTTCCATCTTTGGATTCCTCCAAAGATGGAAGGCAACCCGTTATAAAAGGGGGCCTCCCCCTCCCAAGAATGCAAGCTTCCCCCTCTCAGAGAAACACTGGTTCGGACGCAAGAGGTGCTCGAGACGCCTTTTACCCCATGGAGAAGATGCCGGCCAGAAGTTCTAAAGGAGAAGAACCGCTCAGAGCCTCGACGCCCTCTTGCCGCATCGGAGCGAGGACTTCTGATCCCCATCGACGACTCCCTGCAGGTAAGCCCTTCCGTCCTCGTACTTTTACGAACGTTTTAACGATGTTTTTCTCGAACCCCGACCATGCTATACCTTTCCCACAGAAGGGAAAGGTCGTTGGACGGACCTTGGTATCATTCCTTCAGAAAGACGTCCGAAGGTACCGGAAGCCACCCTCCAGGCCAGGTGAATCCACCCAGCATGATCGAGTTCAGTTCAGTCGCGACCCTTCTGTCAGGTCCTTTTACGTGGGTTTTATGTGTTTTATTCGATTTCCGCATGTTTTTCCCGAGAGGCGTAAGTCTACCCTCCCGATGCCCTGGAAAGGTTTCCAGGATGATGCCACCGGCATGCATCCTTGCCAACGGCGGCCGTTCGGGTGTATGAACACGTACAAGTCGGCGGTTCCCATTTTCCCGAGAGGCATAAGTCTACCCTCCCGATGCCCTGAAAAGTTTTTCGGGATGACGCCACTGGCATGCATCCTTGACGGCGGCGGCCGTTCGGGTGTACGAACACGTACAACCCGGCGGTTCCCATTTTCTCGGTAGGCGTAAGTGTACCCTCCCGATGCCCCGGAAAGGTTTCCGAGATGATGCCACCAGCATGCATCTTTGTCGGCGGCGGCCGTTCGGGTGTATGAATACGTACAACTCAGTGGTTCCCGTTTTCCCAAGAGGCATAAGTCTACCCTCCCGATGCCCTGAAAAGTTTTTCGGGATGACGCCACTGGCATGCATCCTTGACAGTGGCGGCCGTTCGGGTGTACGAACACGTACAACCCGGCGGTTCCCATTTTCTCGGGAGGTGTAAGTCTACCCTCCCGATGCCCCGGAAAGTTTTCCGGGATGACGCCATCGGCATGCATCCTTGCCGGCGGCGGCCGTACGGGTGTACGAACACGTACAATCTGGCGGTTCCCATTTTTCTGGGAGGCATAAATCTACCCTCCTAATGCTCCGGAAAGGTTTCTGGGACGACGCCACCAGCATGCATCCTTACCGGTGGCGGCCATTCGGGTGTACGAACACGTACAACCCGGCGGTTACCATTTTCCCGGGAGGTGTAAGTCTACCCTCCCGATGCCCTGGAAAGGTTTTCAGGATGACGGCACCGGCATGCATCCTTGCCGACGGTGGCCATTCGGGCGTACGAACATGTACAACCCGGCGGTTCCCATTTTCCCGTGAGGTGTAAGTCTACCCTCCCGACGCCCTGGAAAGGTTTCCGGGATGACGCCATCGGCATGCATCCTTGCCGGTGGTAGTGTTGACCCCAAAAATCTAGCAGCTGGCTCCCCAAAACCCATATTTGCGTAGATGGTTCGGGGAACCAGCCGGTCCACCGTTGGCTAACCGATACAAAGACCCAGCAGCTGGCTCCCCTAAAACCCACATTTACGTAGATGGTTCGGGGAACCAACCGACCTGCCGTCGACAAATAGATACAAAGAGCTGGCAACCAGCTCCCCTAAAACCCACATTTGAACAGAAGGGTCGGGGAATCAGCCGGCTTGCCGCCGGAAAACTGGTACAAAAACCCGGCTGTCGGCTCCCCAAAAACCCCTACTTAGTTAGAAGGATCAGGGGACCAGCCGGCCCGCCGCCGGCAAATCGGTAGAAAAATCCGTAAGCTGGCTCCCTAAAACCCCCAACTAAGCCAACATACTCCCCTTTCGTGAGGTAGCCGGGTAGAACTAATCGGAATTTTCCTGCCACGTAGCGGCTGCCGGTTAACTACCTAGAAATGTAAGGCGAATCAATTAGAGAGATACGACGAGATTTAATCACTTAAATCTCGCAATCAATCAATCACGTGGACCACGTGATTGAACCAAGACATGCGCCACCTTCCATCTTCGAGTCCCCCCCCAAAGAAGGAAGGTAACCCCTTATAAAAAGAGGGCTCCCCCCTCCCATAATGGCAGGCTTTTCACCCCTTGGAGAAGATGCCAGCTGGAGGTTCTGAAGGAGAGGAGACGGTCGGAGCCCCGACATCTTCTCGTTGCATCGGAGCGAGGACTTCCGATCACTACTGACGACTCCCTGCAGGTAAGCCCTTCCTCCCTCACCGTTTTACGTATGGTTTAACAACGTTTTTCTCGAGCCCCGACCATGCTAGGTCTTTCCCATGCAATGGAAAGGTCGGAGGACGTACCTGAGTATCATTCCTTCGGAGACACGTCTGAAGGTACCGGCAACTTCCCTCTAGGCCAGGTGAATCCACCCGGCATGGTCGAGTTCGTTCGGTCGCGACCCTTCCGTCGGGTCCTTTTACGTGGAAACTCGTAGTTTCCCAACGGATTTTACACATTTTATTTGATTTCCGCCCATCTTTCTGGGAGGTGTAAGTCTACCCTCCCGATGCCTCAAAAAGATTTCTGGGATGTTGCCACCGGCATGCATCCTTGCCGGTGATGGCCGTTCGGGTGTATGAACATGTACAACTCGGTGGTTCCCATTTTTCCGGGAGGAGCAAAGCTACCCTCCCGCTGCCCCAAAGAGGATTCCGAGATGAGGCCATCGACATGCATCCGTGCCGGTCCTGGCCAAGCGGGGAACACGAACTCTTGTCCCCAATAGGAGAGGCGGCACGATACACGGCAACCGGTGTTTTTACTTGGAAATCTGGCGTTCCAACCGGCCATCTTACCAGACCTTCGGCTCTTCAGCCGAACGATCTGTAATGGTGACCGTCGTATCCTTCTCTCTCCCGTTTATCATCGGACCCCATGCAAATCATTGCATTGGTCGACCCTCACTTGTTTTCACCAGAAGGGACAAGGTTATTCCTCCCGATGCCCTGGAAAGCTTTCCCAGGATGAGATCATGTGTGGCTGGACTGACTGTCGTGGTTTTCCATTTTTACAGCTGGAGAGAGGCCGGGAATGCCCGGGCTATCTGGGGTTGCCTAACACCTTCCCCAATAGTACACTAAGCCCCGTATCCAGTTCTCTCATGTTACACAATTTTACGTGATTCCTGTGGTTTTTTCGTTTCGGTGGTGGAAGGACACTTTCCCATCCGGTTTTCCTTGTTTTCTACCCAAAAATAAAGTGGCGACTCCGTTCAACGAGCCATCCACCCCACGTGGTGATGCGCTCATACAAACACCTTTCAATTCTCTATGCCTCGGCCCATCCGCCGACGGGGCCGGCGGAAACCCATCTTCACCCATTCACTTCTTCCGAGAGGATATTGATGACCTCCTCTTCTCCAATCAATTCCTTAGTGTATTTGCTATTGTTTTCTCAACCTAAGCATATCCTTGAAGGAGAGACTCTCGATGCTAGCTGCTTCCTCCTCTATTCCTTGGTGTAATTCCGAAGTGACACCCAAAATCTAATTTCAAGGTCGAAAGGAAGGCTTGCCAGATTGATGACCTGGTGGACCGAAAGTAAAGAAAAAGAGAAGTTCTTAGCTTGAGCAAGTTTCAAAGGAAGAAATTATAGTGAAGAATTAGGTATTCTTTCCTTTTCCTTTTCCTTTATTTTTACCTTTCCTTTATATTTACACTCAAATTTACAAACACCTATCTTATCAACTTAGTTACAATATTTAGAGAATGATTTCATGTTTAATGTAATGTTGAATGTTGCATTTTATTTCTACAAGTTATTCATACTATGTTGTGTCTCATGCATTATGTTGTCTGTTGTGCTTTAAAATATTTAAAAAGACCAAAAATATAAGTATACAACTCTTAGAAGAATCAGCTAATTCAAATCGTACTGTTTAAACATCTAAAACTCACTTTTATTGCACAACCCTCGAGTAAGTTCAAGGGTAAAGACGTTTACCCACGAGCTACCTCGAGGGTTTAATGCCTTCTCTACGCAAAATGACAACTTACATGCAAATTGAAGTGTAGAATGTTAAGACTTAAGAAGAATTAAATATTTGGAAGTAAAACTCACTTGATAGAGTCTTTCATTGAAAAATTCGAATCATTTACTGAAAGACTAATTTTAAAAATCAAAATATTCTAAGTGTTGAAGAAATTAAAGTCAATGAAAAAATTCTCTGGAAGGTACAATTTAATAAGTATTTAAAGAGCATCCTAGCGAGTAATTGGAACAGAGCAACTGTGACATTACTTAAAAGAAATATAATTACCTGTTCCATTAATTGAATACACCAATTTAGCTAAACACCAAGCAAAACTGATCCCTGTGGACAAACTCATACTTGCACACTAATTACATCTAAACTCATGTACTTGCGGTAAAATTAAAATATTTCGCACACATAAATTTTACAAAAATCTAATCATAAGTGTTGTGTAGAAGCGAGTTATGTTTTTAGCGCCATTGCTGGGGATTGCTTAATTTCTTGCAATTGGTGTTGTTTTTTGCTATTTTGGTGTTAGCTTGGACTGCAATATAATTTATTTGCATTTACTATTATTAAATTCTATTTCAAAGTTGTATTGCTATTCTAAAGTAGAGAAGTGTTTTTTTTAATTCTGAATTTCGTAATGGACTCATATAACTCATATTGGGGTGATTGTAGGGTTGTTCTAGGAACTAGTTATGAGGATTATAATTATTCTAATTATGTTAGAGGAGATTATTCACCTATTGAGTTTAATGACTACTCTTTGCAACATGTTTTAGAAGGACTTAATGTTAATTCTCAAAATAATTATAACTGGGATGACAATTCTAATTTATGGGAATGTAATGACAATTCAGGAATGCAAAATTATTATTCAAAGTATAATTATATGAATGAAAATCAAAATTATCAGTTAAACATATCATTACAAATACAACAATTAACAAATAAAATAGATGAATCAATGAGAAATATTGAAGAGAGTAACAAATTGAATGAATTAGAAAATGATAATTATTTAAACTAGTCAATCTTACAAGAGGATCAGAATGTTCAAGGAATTAATACAAGTTTAACAAATCTTAATGATAATTTGCCAATGAATGACAGAATTAATTAGAATTATATTAATCAAAAACTATCATTGGGAATTGAACAACTATTGAATAGAGTTAATGAATCAATACAATAGACTGTAGACAGTAAGATGTTAAATGAGTATGGAAATATTGATAATCTAAATTGGTCAAGTGAAAATCAAATTTACCAAGAAGTGAACCCATTAGGAGATATGTTATTTACAAATGAGAATATACAACCTTTTGAGGTAATTGAAGAAAATCAGTACAATGATTCAACTACATTTAATCATATGGAAAAATTGAATGAAATTCAAAGATCAATAGATTTGTTTTTAGGAAATTCATCTAATTCTAATCTATCTGAACCAAATAATATGTCAAAAGAAGAATCAGAGGATGTAAGTATTATGTTAAGATCTGGTGTAACTTATGAAGGTCCTAAAAATGATGATAAAGAAGAACAAATTAATGACAATTTCACAAAGAAAGAGGAAACTAATGTAGAATCTAGTCCAGAAAACAAATTCGAGGGTAAATTAGAGGACAATACAAAAATTGAAAATAGTAAAGAATCTGAAAACAAAATTATTAAGAAAGAGGTTAAAAATGGAGATAAGTTAACAAATGAAAATCATTTTCCATTTCCACATAGAATGAGTGTATGGGTTTAAGATGTCAAAATAAACACCCGTTCGTTTTAAAATTTATAAACTCCGCAAGCGCACGGTGCCCATTGTAGGTAACATGCAAGTACGGGTCGATCCACAAGGAACTAGTAATTTTCATAAATTCTGATATCAATCAGTAAAACGCAAGAAACAAAACATCAAGATTATAAAACTTTATGTACAAATACACAACATTCACACAAAACAAAACCATATTCACACATTCACATATTCACATATTCCATAACCATTCATAAAACTCGATTTATACTAATTAAAAAGGTTAGTTGCAATGTACATAAAATCCTACCATTAACCATTACACTAATTTTTACACTAGGAATTAAAAAGTACAATCTAACTATAAATACATGCATTACAATAAAAATTAATATACAAAACTATTAAATTACACAACCAAGTTCTTTCCAAGTAAATTATACCTTGAAGATCACCAAATGGATACATTGAGTTGGCCTCCAACCTCCTCCTAG
>JAMKPZ010003215.1:0-25249 GCA_024699675.1 Amphibolis antarctica
TCCTCTTATTCAGAATTTCCTCTTTACATCCAAAGATGAAGATGCTCAACTTAAAGTCATAGATTTTGGCTTATCTGATTTTGTTAAGCCAGGTTTGTCTCATAGGCTCCATCAGTTTAGAATATGTATTGCCTGGCTTTCAGAGATTGAACCTGAATACAAGTTTAATTTTCAGATGAAAGGCTAAATGACATTGTGGGTAGTGCATATTATGTAGCACCTGAAGTGCTATATAGGTGCTATGGTACAGAGGCAGATGTATGGAGCATTGGAGTGATTGCATACATCCTTTTATGTGGAAGTCGCCCATTTTGGGCACGAAGTGAGTCTGGCATCTTCAGGGCTGTCCTGAAAGCAGATCCAAGCTTCGATGAGTCTCCATGGCCTTCTCTATCATCACATGCAAAAGATTTTGTCAAACGCATGTTGAGTAAAGACCCTCGAAGAAGAATGTCTGCAGCTCAGGCCTTAGGTGAGTGTGCTTTCTTTTGCTGTGTTTCTTTCTCTGTTGACTCCTTTATGCTTATGAGTTCCATTGTGCAGGCCATCCTTGGATTAGGAATCATAATGATTCAAAACTACCTCTAGATATTCTTATATTCAGGCTCATGAAGGCTTATGTACGATCTTCATCCTTGCGTAAGTCTGCCTTAAGGGTGAGTGTTGAAAACTTACGAAGAATCTTAGTCCAGACAAGTTTTTCATAGGAATGGATATTATATATGTGCATAGATACACTTTAAACATCCTTTTTCTCGCCAAAGTACTTGTGAAGCACTAGTTGGCATCTTTTTTTCCAAATACTTAGAATAAGAATCTTGCAACAATTTCCAATGAAAATGTTGAAAAAATTATTGTGGTTGCAATTCACGTATATATTGTGTGGAACTTTCTGGTGACTTGACCAATAACCGGGAAAAGAGGATGTTGCAGTTCTGTGCCTAGCTAGTGGGGAAATATAAATGTAATCATTCTTTCAAAATGTGGTAGTTTTGAGCTCCAAACATGGCCTCAAAATTTCAGTGTTTAACTTTTAATTGAAAATTTTCATGTTGCTGGAACAAAATGTTGGAGTTTATAAGTGAAATAAACATAGCCTGAGAGGGCATCTTGCCCAACCAGTTATTGTTCCATAGCACAATATCTTCAAGGTAGTACACTGAAAATGACAAGCAGCAAATGTAGTTGCTCAGAAAGATGGATCATGCAATAGGTAGACAAAAAATGTTTACCACTCAAAATTGGGTATAGCAATTTGGTCCTGTTTCCATAATCATTAGCATAATCGTTTGAAGATATACTGTAAGCAACGAGATATAATGTGGGCAAGTAATTTAAACCAAGCTATTCTTTTGGCCCCTTATGATGCAACTAGCAGAGCACTTCAACAATGATGAGAGTGTTTCTCTGTTGTTTTCTTTTCGGGCATGATATTGAAATGACATTTATCATGATGCACTATCAGTGTAAGATTGTCACATAAAGCAAGAGAAAAAGGAAATTTTTCACTGATTTTGTTAATGGACATTGTGCATGGGTTTCACATTTTTGTGCAATTCAAATTATTATGCCGACATTTATTGGTATTTATCTTTCATCAGGCACTTGCAAAAACTTTGACTGTGGATGAGCTGTTTTACCTGAAAGAGCAGTTTGCACTGCTTGAGCCAAATATTTACGGTTATATTACTTTTGAGAATATCAAAGTGGTTTGTTTTTTATCAATAACCTAGATAATTTAGACCAAAACAAGCTTAAGTCTGAGCAGCTGATATCTGTGCCGTGTTCTCATACTTTTGCTAGGCTTTGACAAAAAAGGTGACTGATGCAATGAAGGGATCCCGTGTTCACGATCTTCTTGTATCGGTGATTATACTTTCCATTCCAGCTTTTTTGTTTCTTTTCTGAATTATCTGATCTTCAATTTCTATTTGATCAACGATCGTATCTGAAATTTCATTGGTTTCTTCAGCTTAGCACTCTCCGGTACAGAAAGATGGACTTTGACGAATTCTGTGCAGCCACATTAAACGTGCATCAGCTAGAAAGCCTGGAAAGATGGGAGCAGCATGCTCGTTGTGCATATGAAATTTTTGAGAAGGATGGTAACAGAGCCATTGTCATTGACGAGCTTGCGTCGGTATGGCATATTTTTCAAAATTATCATGGTAGTTTATTTTGATGATATCATCTTGAAGTGTGAAGGTGTAAGCATGGATTTCCCCTTGGTTATTCATTATTTAATCATCCTTCTCACGTCTGGCCTCCAATATACAAAACCGCACATGTTCTCGACATAAACAAAATCGTTAATACGCTAGTTCTGTATTTCTCCGTGCTTAATCTTGCCGTATCATTCTTTGCGCTTGTTCTTCAGGAACTGGGTCTCAGCCCTTCAGTCCCTATTCACACCGTCCTCCAAGACTGGATCCGGCATACTGATGGAAAATTGAGCTTTCTTGGATTTGTCAAATTGTTGCATGGTTTTTCAAGTCGTACATTTGTCAGAAATCCGCATTAGTTCCTCTCAGATCTTTTATCATTTACTTGTGAACCCCTAGCAAGTGAATAATGGAGGGAGTGGATGCTTTATCTTGGTCTATTTCAGTGGACTGTACCACCAGTAAGTCAGCAAAGCAGCGCCAATACATTTGGAAGAAGGTTAAGGATCTTCGAACTCAGTTATGTTTTGTACTTAAGTTTTAGTTTTAGTTTTTTTTTTTTTTTGTGTGGGTCTAACCTGTGAAATTCTGACATGATTTGTGTTGTAAAATTTAGAAAGATATAGGCTGTAGCCTGTCACCACTGTCTTTGTGCAAGATTATTATATCATTGTGGGAAGAAGGAAGAGAACCTGAACAGAACAGTTGTGTCGGTATTCAGCCTTTGTACCATTTACAGTGTGATCTATGTTCTAATCATAGGAGAAACGAAAGTGAAGTGAAATTGAGTTGTCCCGATGCTTTCTCTGCGTATCTGTTGTATACTGCCAGCTTGTGGTAGAGCGTGCAATCTTTGTTCGGGTTTCATTGCAGGTGATGGGTGAGGTACTTTCGTTTCCGAGAAAAAGATAATCGTGGAAAAATCGGTCTGATGCATTCTGACGTTTGACTTTGTCAAGACGTAAGCCATGCCAATATTTCTAGATATGCAAGCACCCTTGCGTTAAACATGGGTTAGAAAAAAAGGCACCTTTAATCTTCAACTACATATCAGTAATCAATTTACCTGTATTTAGATGGTAACTGTAAGTAAATAAGTAATCAACTAGACTGCTTTCTAGATTGGTGGTAATGTACTTTTTTTATATTTTCTTATTTTGATATTTAATCTTATTAATATAAAAAAATACAATTTTAGACATCGTTTACCAATGTTACTCGATTTCTGAAAGTATTCTTAATTTTCACTATTACATTCACATTCCCTAACTTATTATTATTATTATTAAATTTCTTATCACATTAACATTTATATATTTTAAACAATATTTATTTACAATTTAATTAAAATAATCAAATAAGCCACTTAAACCAAAGGAAATTCAGTTTATCATCCACCAGAAAGTAACGTAAATGGCAATATCATTCACCAGTGGAAACTATAAGGAAAAAATCAATTTTCTCCGGTGGAAAATGTGAGCACACCTTTTAATGTTAAAAATATAATTTTCAACATAATTTTTTCATATTTTTCAACATTCTTTCTCGTTAAATGAAAAAAAATCAAGAAAAACATTATTTATTTCAAAAAATTAAAAAAACTACTTTTTTCCGCTCCCAGACGCATCAAAAGAGAGACCGCAATGGCAAGGATTTTTTATCAACGGGACATTGAAATGACTGATAAATTGGGGTGATTTTGGAACAGATGCTAACAGATGAGAGTGACTGACGGACATCTACCATGATATTTATTTTTTGTCCGAAAAGGGAAAATGGTAATTTCTCCAAATATATTGCACACGAGAATTGCAACAATGACCAAATCGAACATACTTTACAGTACAAGGAAAAATACACAATATTTCATGTAAATTAACACATTCTCACATGTTTTTTCACCTTTTCTTCATTTTTTGTTTCCCATATTTCTTTGCATTTTCTACCCATCATCTTAAATAGTTATTAAATATAAATGAGAATATATGAAATTTCTGAGTACAAGCAAATATACATGCTCACTACATCACTTCTCTCTCCTCTTTGATACAATAAATAGCATGGTCAAAAAAAATTCTTAGTAGAAGCAAATAAGCCAATAAATAAATGTCATTCCATCCTAAGAAAGGTCGGAAGACTAGCCATCATAAAAAATGAGCAAATCATCATGAAAAAGATTAGTAAGTGCTTCCAAAATTGCAGCTTATAAATACACCAATTTCAGAGTAGGGGTTCAATCTCAATCTCAGCAAATGAGCAGGGATCGGGAATGCCAAATTTCTCCAAAACCTGCATGTTGCACAAGACCACAAATGGTTTAAAATTTTAAGCACCAACAATTCAAACTATAATTTTATTACTCGAAATCAATTGCAAAATCTCGTGTTCTAAATATTTCTATCTATTATTAGGTATTTGGTTAAATTCCGTAAAATTAAAATTTTCATATAATTTCTAACCTAAAAGTTTTAAACCTTCCTCTACCTCTAATTTTTTTATTACACTAATTGAAACTCGTAACTGATGCATTCCTTTGTTTCTGAGGATATAATCAAATTATTTAAGAAAATTTTCTCTTATGTTCATTAGGTATAATTCCTACTCTTAATAAAATTGTATTTAAGCTTATCCTTTGTAGTATTATCATTCATCTAAACATACATATCTTAACAATAATTTTTTGCACATGGTCATGTTTTATGGCTCATCATTCTAACCCAATATTTTAAGCAAAAGCAGAAAAAATATTTCTTCGAACGATAACAGCAGAAAAATATTGTGAAAGTAAGAAAACATAGAAGATAATGACAGAGTCGAAGTTACATCGGGATGCACAATTCCACATGTGCCTATCCTCTTTCCTTTAAAGATGATGCTCTTTTGCCGGTCGGCTAAATACTCAGGTTCCTGCAATAGCAAACAAAATGGAACGTGTCAAATACAGAAAACAGCAAAGGTCATCTCATATATTTCTATTTACATCCTTACGTTGCAAGATTTCTGGTCATTATCCCTACTATTATCATCATCTACTTCACCAGGTTTTGGTCGGACAACCTCCATGATTCTTTCTACGAAGCCATTAATCACCTGCAATTTCATTATGGTACGATCAAAAGCAATGCATTCCCTATTTCAGAAAAACACATGCATCTCTGAAAAGTGGCAACCATGTCATATATGTTGATAATGTTTGCAATCTAAATAATAAAACCAATAATTGATGCACCACGCACAAAGAATATCAACACAAATCTTCATGGTTTAAGATGGATGAGCAACATCATTCAATAAAGGAAAACAATTTCCAAAAAAGGGAAGGCATAAAGATACAGACAATGAGAAATGAATCACCAGGCTATCAACACATTAGCACTGGAAAAAACAAAGCAACATGATTAAAAGAAACAATTGGTTTTACACACACACAAAAACACTGGAAATTAGTCGATCATTTTTAACCAGTTGTATTTCTTCTTACCATTCTCTTCTGATACCCAAACAATTCAGTTTACCGTATACCATGTAGTTTCACAAGTTAATTACATATGGTTATAACCATACAATCAATATAATCTTAAATAGAACACCAGACCTGATACACAAAAGAGGAGCCCATCCCCTACGCATCTCAGGAAAACTGCCTCTCTACCATTCATATTTTTTCACGCCTAATCTTGCATCTATCTCTCAGCTTTCATCTTAAATATTAACCCAAAATGATATGCAGTTATAAGTAACCATCACTCACATGCAATTTTACTTGTCCGTAAGGTTCTCTTCTAATGTCTGAAAGTATGGAACATACTTAAATATATGAATTAGGATAGTCCTAACAAGATAATTGCCTATATATCTATGTAAAACAAAGTGGTGGTACCAGAGCATTGCGCAACAGTAAAAGACGAGTCCATGGTTTCAATTTAAGGAACCTTTAAGAGTTGAGGTGGCCATGACCTATGGCCAAGTTAAAAATATTAAAATATTATGCAATAGTAAATGACAAGTCCATGGTTCCAATTTAAAGAGCACCTTAAGAATGGAGGAGACCATGAACTATGACCAAGTTAAAAAAATTTAAATGTTATGCACGGGACAAAAAAGGGCAATTTGCAAAATACGAGAAGTCAGTTTCCAAATTGAATTAAGGTGCTGAGACAATTATATTAACGAAGTATAAGGTCAGTAACTCAGTTACGTCAGTATACCTCAAAACCGGAGTTTCCACTGCAATATAATGCTGCAAGTCTACGACTGTTTCTTGCACCAACATCTTTGCTTTCATCTAATAATAAGACATCACCTACCTCAAATATCTAGAGGAGAGAAAATAATATAAGAAATAGCTGATGAAACTTAACTGCACATACAAATTACAGATTATATTTGAGCATTGAAGAAAAGAAACAAAATCATATATAACAGATATTTCCCTCTCTCTTTTTTCAATTAAATACATGAATATGGATATCAAAAGGAGCATATTCATATCCTTACACGTTGACAATGATCTTAGACTTCTATATAGAATTATAAATTCATTACATGAACTAGTTCTACATAAAAATTTCAAGGACAAATGAAATAATTCACTATTTCCTTGTTTTCTATATTTACCTTTTTTTTTTCTATATTTACCAATTAAAGACATGGATATAGGGATGAACATCACATGTCCATATCCTTAATACATAGACATACATGTGTGCGTGTATGTGTGCATGTGCATGTGTGAGTGTGGGTGGGTGGGTGGGTGTGGGTGTGCGCGCACATGCACGTATGTGCGTATGTGTTGGTCTGAAACTACTGAGCACAGGGCTGAAACTAGATGATAAACACAATACAAATGGAAAAATCTTCAGTATCATCTCAATTTCATAATTATGCTAGAGGAAAACCCAGTAATTATGCTAGAGGAAAACCAATATCATACCAGGGGATAGACCCAATAAGGCTGGGGAAGACTCCATCTTGAAGGAAACAAAGGTATTGTTTCACAAAGGGACTCCATTTTGGCTAAGGGACTGTTTTTTTTCTGGATGTCAGCCCTTGGTTTGTAGTATTTTAATGATTTTTTTTCTTTCTTTTGATTCTTATCTTGATAAGAGTTTTTTGAACTTGGATGTATTTTATTTACTTTAATGAAATTCACCATTTCTCTTAAAAAAAGATTCCATCTTGACATTACCAAATTAGCCTTAACCTCATTCTGCCTTCTCATATGGCATGTTTCCAGTTACCACCACATGGGTCACCTTGGTAGGCGCAGGCAAATATTGCATATATAGAGAAGGATCATGAAACTCAACATTATAACCGCAGGATTGTCTACAGGCTTGGCTCAGATTCAGAAGGAATATGAAGAATGAAGAGATCCAAGAGTGCTGTCAACTTCTCCAGGCTCTCCCCAGCAACTTAGAAGATAGATAAAATGGGCTTTCGAAGTTCAGGATTATTTACTGTTAGAAGCTGCTAGCTGAGGTGTGTTCTGTAAAGGGAGCTAAATGGCAGTCTAACTTGTGAGGAAGTCTAAATTCCCTCTAAAGGTCACATTTTTTCATGTGGCAAATTGTGAGAGGACGATTGGTCACTAAATGTTGAGAAGAAGGTGAGATCACAAGATTTGAGTTGTTCCCTGTGTTGTGGTGATAAAGAAGAGATAGAGTACTTGCTCAACTGTCCTGTGCAAGCTGTCTAGAGAATCATATGAGCTCTACACTTTCCTTTTGACTTGTACAGCTGAACTCCAGAATGGATCTTCAACATGTTCACAATGCTATTACGGGCAAAGTGGAGAGATCTCAACATCTCACATCAGGTTGATCTGTAATGATGTATTTTTCTGCAGCAGCACTGTGAATCCATATGGGACCATTGAGAAGGCAGCCGAGTTTTGTAATCTCTGTAAATCAGTTCCTGAAATTTTCAAGTCATTGTTTTTTGCTATCTCTTCTGTTGTATTGTATTTTTGCTTAGCTTCTTACCAGGCAATTGTACTATTGTTTGATCTTATCTAATAAGATTCAACCTCATCCTTTTTTCAAAACAACATTATAACCACATGATTTCATTAAGTCAAAAAATTTGTATTTTTGAAAAAGATGAAATATAACAAAGAACATATGAAACACAAAATTGAAAGAGCTGGGCTTGCTGGGAGGGTACCTTTATTGGTCGTGGATGGTCTATATTATGCTTAAGAGTTTTCAACAAGCCAGACATTAGATTTGTACGTGCAGCCTGCAACAAGTCAAAAGGTTACTAATGCAGTGACAATGGTCAAGACTAAAAACATCAAAATTTTAGGTTATATCAACTAGTTCACTTAGTTGATTCTATTTCTAATTTAGTGCGAGGTACATCAGCTTGGCAAGCATTTTGTGTGAACTTTGAAATGAAATAATCAAGAAAAGCATAATTCATTAGTTTGGATGACGGTTTGGAGTCTTCTAGAATCCATTTATCCACTAAAGCTTGAAATATTACCAACCCAATACAAGGCAGTTTTCTAATAAAGAAAATGATCTTCTCTCTTTCTCAAGCACAAGCTTCAATTTTAGAAGCTAGATTTAAATCATAATCAACCAAATTAGCAGTCAATTAGGAAATGAGCATGCATCACATTGAGTATGGGGAAAATAAATATACATTCAACTAAACAAATAGACCCAGCAAGTAAACCTCAAAATCAGATGAACGTGGATTTCCAACAACCACTGATGTTTCCCCATCATCTTTTCTATTTAACATTGAAAAGTTTTCTTCATGAGAGCAGAGAATCCAGTTAAGAACTTCCATGAATCCCATCGCAACCACCTATAGAATGACACCATAAGCAGGTCTGATATCATTTTCATGTATTAGGAGTCAAAATAACTAAATCATAAGATTCAGAATAACAGGAAACCAACATAACACCCAATACTCATAGCCCACTAATATAAACATGTAAACTTTAAGGTTCGTGAATTATAAACACATAAACATTAGGAGAGTTATAGTGAGAATAAGTCAGGATAGACTATCATTCCAGTCAAGAGAAGAGTAACACACTGCTACACTTTCTCTCTTTAGCCATACATGCCATCTGCTCATGCATCTGGCTAGCAAGGAACAAGGTGGTCTTTCATGGTCATGAAAGAGACCAGAAAGATGTTTCTTATGATGCATTTTCACGACACAGTTTGTAACTCCAGTTAGTGTATGAAGCTTCATGTATAAGGTGGCTTGGGTAATCGACCGACATTTGTAAAGTGCTGGTGCAATTCTCTCTTGTGGGTTTTGTGACCAATCTTGTTAGCCAATCATTCAATCCATTATTGTCATTGGTTGATGCTTATTGATTAATAAGAAACTACCTTGTGCTCCTCAAAAGATCAATCCTATCCTACATGAGTGCATCAAGGCTTAAGCATATTAAGCTTGATTGTCACCAAGTCACGATGATGAGAGGCATTATTGCTACCCCATGTATTGTCTTCACTCTTCAGACACCAAAAGTTGGAATGTTAGGATGTTTTTCCTTATGATAAGTTAGGTAGAACAAATATATATGCTCCAACTTACCTGATCTATATGTTTGTTGAGTTACCGGATATCCATATATTAAAAAAACATTGAAACTCAACTATAAATATATAATCCCCCACATAGTTATAGAATAATCATTTTTACCCTATTTTACATAAAAACATCAAGTTCACAATTTAAGAAAAGTTTTGACATGTAAAAAAATCAAACTTGATAACAATATGAAACCATTATTGGTAAATATCATTAACAGCATGTCTTGCCAGGTGCCCAGGCCTCATATATCAATTAACAGAACCAGGCAATCTTGGCATGCTTTTATAGTTATCAGCAATAGAAGACAAAAAGACCTACACTATCTTTTAGAAAAACCATTCATCTTAAGATAAATGATATTTATATTTCAAAAAAAGAGAGCAACAATCTCTAGTAATGCCTTGGTATGGTTGAAAGTGAATGACACAAAAGAGGGCATTGCGAATCAAGAAATCTAATGAAATAGAGTCTCCCATAGAGAATTTGAAAAACTGGCATTTTCTTCCCCAAAAAATGGATGTAACTATACCAGTAGCCTCACAATGAATATTAACGTTCAAACTAAAATAAAAAACCACCTGACATAGGCCAAGTACAAATGTAGCTTAAAATAAAGAACAAATAACATGTGCTACGTCTTCTTTGAGAAAATGTGGGGTGCAGCATCCAGAGGTATAAAAGGAGTTAATACAAAAAATTAAATCAAGATATATTCCACATTGTTAAGTTCTATGTTTCATTTCCAAACTTGAGTGGTATTCAAGTATCCAACTTCAAATGACCCAAAAAATGTAATTTAGCATACAGACCACAAATAATATTCTATATATTTTGTCAACCACTGAAAAACATGCTGCAATAAACAAGAACATTTAAATTCATGTCTCATACCTGCTCTCGAATAAGATCAGAAAACTTATTCAGTGGTTCCCTCTTTCCAGGAACAAAAACAGGCATTGTCCTAGGAATGTTGTTGTACCCAAGTGCGATGGCTATATCCTAGAATGGTATTACGAATAAACTTTTATAAGAATTTATTGAGCATGAATACACAGAGAAAACAACCATTGTTTACATATGGGATATTATAGAAAATTGTCAAATCTAGCAATAAGGAATCCATTGCTGATAAAGATTCACCTCAGCCACATCAACAGCATGAAGAACGTCACTTCTGGTAGGAGGTACAGACACCATGATACTATCTCCTTTTCCAGAGCAAGACATCCCAGCACGTAATTGCATTTTGTTCAACAAGGAAACGACCTAAATAATAGACTGAGGAATCATTACTGATCCAATATAAGTCTACACTAAGGCCATAATGAAATATGCCCATGGAAACCATATGAATATCACTGATATAACACGAAGAACATCATCAGATACAATCTATGAAAAGCATTGAACATAACTAAAATCTACATGGTGGCTTTTGAAAAAGTTTTGGAGACTAATGGAAAACTGAATTACATACTGAGACAGACTGCTTGCCTCTCACCTTGTCTTTGCTAGGAAAATCTTATATCAAGTGCGTACATACATACGTATGCATACATACATACATACGTACATACCTACATATGCACATATATATATATATATAGAGAGAGAGAGAGAGAGAGATAGATAAATGGAGACACACGTATGCACACACATGTATGGTGCATATCATTTGCAAGTTAAATGGACACTAACCTTGGGAGCCAAAGGTCAACTGGGGGCCTCAATATTAACTCAACTGCAACATACTGTACTTTGGTCCAACTCATAGCCACATACCTGTTTTCTGCCTGTTTTTTTAATTGTTTTTGGATGTAACTGATACTGTTTTAGATTTTTCTAAAACCACATATAGTACTTTCGGTTTCATCTGCATATATGTATTTGAAGGTTTGGACAAATTTAGAAACAAATATCAATTATGTGGGAATTAATATGAATAAATAAAGATGTTAAAAATTATTAATAGTAGTAGGAGAGAAGATTATACTAAAAATAGTACCTAAAGAAGAAAATTTGTTGTTATATCCAAAATTTATAGGAATTTACTTAAGAGTTGTGACCAACAAGCTTCTTTTATTTGTATATAATAATAATAATGAAAAAAATAATACAAATAAATAAAGTGTTAAAATTTATTAAAGTAATAGGAGAGAAAAAAACAATTAAAGCATAAGAAGAAAATTTGTATTATATCCAAAATTTATAAGAATTTACACAGGTTGTGATGAGGAAGCTTCCTTAATCTACATATAATAATTTCACATACAAGCATTATTTTCTTATCCCCAAATGCAAATTACCCCTCTTCATGTTGATTAGATGTTTATAAATATTGAATCCCGGTAAAGTGAGTTGAGTGCATACATGGTCCTATGGGACAAGAAAAATATTTGCCACTTGGCTGAGTCAACCTCAGCCAAAATATGAATAAACTAAATGCTTTAAATCATCAATGGGGAGCATCTAACATTGAAAAAGATAATCTAGATTAATGCCATTGACAAGAGACCTTTCTGACCTTACATAAAAAGTATGAAGTACCTCAGCATGTGCATAATTGGATAATATAAAATTTGAATCCAATTTTAGCATGTCCACCTTCATGTTCCACTCCAATATCAATGAATACTAGTTAATCTCCTCTTTGAAGATCAGGTCATCACTAGTCACTTTTGGAGGAGGATCCTCAAATACGATAGGCTCCTTTCCTTTTGAGGACTTCTTAGGTTGAGTTTGATGGTTCAATTGAGAAGTGCCTACCTAACTTCTTAGGTTGAGGCTTGTATTTTAAATTGATCTATCAATTCCTATCCCACTACTCTTGAATTTGAGAAAATATGCAAATTCTTTATGCTTTGGAACCAGAACACAATAAGATGTATAGGAAAGTTGTATCACCTCACTGACTTCTAGGGAAATGCCTACTACTTTTTGTGTAACATCACATACGTCAATCTCCATAGGGTAATCTGAAAGATTAGGATAGACATATGTCTTCCCATTAGGGTACACAACTTCAACAGGTTCAGCCTCGTATTTTCTTGCAGAGTACACAGAAAACATTGTCACCTGAAACCATGTTAGCAGGCATTACTACACAAACAAAATTTTGTTTCTTCCCAACACCAAAAAGAAAATTAGTTTATATTTTCTTGTACCATTGTATTTAGGACAATCTCTGCCTTTGTTTGATCAGTGGCTGTACATTCAATAAACACATTCTTTGTATTCAAGGTAATTGCTGAATGTGCCCCATTTATAATTGGAGGAAGTGATAGAACTGTTCTGACAATATTAAAAAAAATCCAAAAAACAAAAAATTGAAAAATATTAGACGAATAGCTGTATTTGCCCACCATATGCAAATCAAAATAAAAGGTTTTGCAGTTCTCCCTGTAAAACTAAAAGTTACATTATTGTAGAAGTTTCCAGCTTCACAAATTTGAAGGAAAATCTAGATAAATCAGAACATCAAATAAAAGGGAACAATTCAAATAAAATGAAGGTTTCAGTTGAGTATACCTGAAACTGGAATTCAATGGCACAACGCACACAAAAAGATAAAGTTCCATGATAATTTTAGCCACACTGAAAATTTTATGTGATTCTTTTTTGATGAAAATTTATTTGGCATAGTACAACATGTTACTGTCCATTTCACACAATTGAAAACAAAATCACCCAAGCATTAAATGTTTGACATTGTTACTATCAAAGAATCCAACTTCAATTTCATGTCAAACTTCGGTCCAACAGATAAAGGAAATGTATCAGACTTTGGTAGAAATTTTGGTGGAAGTTTGGTGAAATCATTGAAGTCCTTAAAAAAATCTAAAAATATGAATTTCAATGTGAAATTTTAAGACAAGCTAAAATAATAACATATACACATCCAAGAATAATCAGAATAGTTTTGTAAGCATCTGTGAAACTAAAAATACATTATACCACCTAGTTAAAGACTTAGAATACAATAAAAGCACATTATAACATAAATGAGAATGATATTCATATATGTACAAACATGATATACACAAATTTACAAATATAATATATAATTATAACCATGGTACACGACAATTAGGCTATTCCAAATTACAAAATGAATAAGATAATGCAGTAATGGCCAACCTTTTGCTATCATATATCACGGGATACACTGGAGACTGCTCAATAATGTGCAAGAATTTCTTGAGCTTCATATCTGACTGTACATAAACAAGGTTTATAATAATTAAATGATTGGCTTTGTTGTGAAAAAACGAAAAAAAGGACACTTGTCCATTTAAACGTTTTTTTCCTTAATCTATTTCGTTTTTTAAAGGGTTTGGGAAAAACGGCCATTTTCCCTGTTTTTCTGAGAAAAAACGACCACTTGTCAATGTTTGACCATTTAAAAATTATTAGATGCCATCTTCTGAGTTATCTTCATTGACATAATCTTACTATTTTGTTGTTTACAATGTTGATTGTACTCTTTATATAGTTATTTATGTTTTCGATTTAATTATTTATTCTTGAATGGCAATTACACATAATAAAAATATTTTTTTTGAATTTGTATTGGATGCAATAGAATTATAATTTATTTTATTAAATTATTTTGATACTTGTAATTAAAATATATTTATATTTATTCATTTTTATTTATACATTTTTTTAAAAAAAGACCATTTAAACCCCATTCTTTAAAAATATTTTTGATTTTCGATTCTAGTAATGTCCATTTTTCAATTTTTACAGCATTGATGATTAGCTCAATATTACATTCCAACTACAAGTAACGCCAATAAAAAAATAACGGCCAATCAAAATGGAAAAAAACACTTACTTTGTAAAATTCCAATAGCTCGTCACCTCTGAAGCATTTAACCTGAAATAGAAGGTTACATCAATTTCAAGCAGTTTTCCCTGTTCTTTTATAATATTTAAAGGGAAAGTTAAAACGACATTAAACATGTATCTCTCACAATTGCAGCACCAGATACTTTTATAATTGAGCTAAACCTAAGCCAGGCCTTTATCAAGTTAAACATCAGATGCTCAATGCGTCAAATAGAATTTACAAATCTAATGAACGGAGATGATGGAATATGATATATATAGGATTCTTCAACATCACCAAGAATAGCAATATATTCTTTTATAAATATTTATAAAATATATATCATGAATAAAAATGAATTTAGTAGCTAAATTATCAAGAGATACCATGTAAATTGTATACTTTATAAGTAAGATCATGCAAAGTAATATATACTATAAAAATTGAAAATAATAATAAATTTAAAATGAGCCTTAACTGAGTCAAACCGAGCTGAACAAAAAATGTTTAGGTTTGCCTTCTTAATTTAAACAAGCCTTAAATTATGTTCAATTTTAGCTCATTTTTAATTGAATCAAATTTGACGATTTTTTTATTGAATTGAACACAAATCCATCAATGAGCATCACGTAGAATTGTCAATCCTACTTCACAGAAATAGGATGATGAATAATATTGAACTACCTTTTGTTATGCCTTTTATTGGGAAATATGTTTCAATCCTTGCAGAAGTGTATCAGACATCAATTGGGAACATTAGGCTTGAGGGTTTTTTTTGAAGATTATAACAGCCCTATTTAACCTTAGATTATTGATACCAAGGCTTTCTTATGATCATAGATATTGCAATTCACTCTCAAGAAAAAAACTATACGTGCCTTCAAAAAACAAAACTAAAGATAGGACCCAAAAACACTAAAAAAGAAAGGAACATTGACTACGAGTGAGCTACCTGACGTTCCAGAGAATTCAAACATGAAGTGAGGGGTTTTTTTCTATTTACCTGTTTCAAAGGTACAAAGTTTATCTTTGAGGGCGGCAAAGCCTGGCACATAAAAACACAAAAAAATAGTAAAACATTTTGGGAAAAGGAAAAGAATACTTGTCTTCTTTTGAGATATATAAGTATAAAAAAAAATAATGGATACCATTTATCATTTTTTACAAAAGGTAGCTAGAAGTCAAACACAAAGCTAGTAAATATGTTCTTGATCAAGATGACCCACAAAGAGAACTTATACAGCACAAGTTTCTGCACAAAAATAAGGTTGTTCCATTGTCATATTGAGATTCAATCCATGCAAATAGTTTTGCAAATGCTCAAATTTGTCCCTTGAATTAATGCAAAAATTATAAATAAAATCAAAATATACAGTTATTACTGTCTAAAAAGGCTAAACCTAAATCAGAACCATGGTTACTTAACATTTGGTGATTTAAGGTGTGTTGTGTATGTAGCCAGTAGCCCATGCTATATGGGAGCAGCTTAGTATGAGTTGTGCCCAAGTGTGATCGTTCTGTTTAAAAGTTTCCAATCCTATTAACTAATACTCTCATTTGCAGCAGCATCAAAAATATTTCCTGCATTTAAGATTGTTGAAACATTCCCGCATTTAAGGGTGGGTTTATTAATGGTAAATGATTTAGAAGTTCCCATTTTATTCTTGTAGCTACAGGAACTAGGAGTGCATTGTTTGCAAGGACCACACCACATCACGGTCATTTACTTGGTAAGCATAGTTCCTGACATTTTGGAGCAAGTAGGAGATGAAAGTTACATTAACAATTGTAACTTAAGTGTAGGGTAAGCCTATCAAACAATTATTAATTGATGTAACATGGGAAACCATATGTTCAGAATATCTATCTTCAAACACAACTATTCACTGTTGTACTCAAGTAACAAATAGTGCAAACCAAGCTTTTCTCAGCACTTCATCCACGGTTCCAGAGCTCAGAAACAAAGTGGCGTGTAGCATATCAATAAGAATAATAACCCTACAGATAGACATTTTCCTCGTATGTAAAAGGAGGATGAAGTGTGTCCAAATCACGAGTACCAATAGCAACTAGGGTTCTCTTCCTAGTTAAAAAAGGGGAAAAACCAACAAAATCGCTGGGAAGAGTGCAGAGTCCGACGACATGCTTACCACATCGTCAAGCTCGATTCCAAACTGGAAGCACAGGTCGTCGAACTCCTCGTCGGCTGCAATTCCACCGAAAACATATTTTAGTGAAAGTAAAGCACAAACGTTTCTTTCTCGATCTTTGGCTTGTGAGCCGTGGTGCATTACCGTAGGATCGTCCCAGCGCCTTGAAGAGGCGATCTCTGCCAACGCTGACGGTGGGCATGGCCGGCGACCACGGACTAGGGCAAACGCGAACCGCCGGTGTTGTTCGCCGCGATCAGGCGTCGTAAAACCCTAGTGGTTGGGTTCGGTTTCCTCCGTCTAGTTTGCACTATGTCCACCACTAGGTCAAAATCACTAACCTGCAAATGTGAAGTGCTTCTGCCGTCGTCGGTGGCCGGGGCTTGTCGCCTCTTCTCCTCCGGGCCAGGAATCGGAAGAGGTCGATCACGAAATGGAACGGGGGAGAAAAGTTGATTTTTTTAATCTATGATTTAGGGTTTGATAATTATAAATGGGAACGGATTGGTGCGTCATGTGTCATGTGGACGATCTATATTAAATTTCAATTAACTTAATGAAATATTCGGTTAAGTTAAGCGATAACTCGACGAAACACCGAATACAGTATACGTGTATTTGAGAAAAATCTTATAAATACATAGTTTATTACATAATTTGCATAGTTAACTATAACTATATGAAATTATTACTTATAGTTAGTCAAACTTAATCTAAATTATTTAAGTAAAATATGGATGTTGCAGTGTTAACATTTCAACAAGTAAAAAGTGTAAATGCAAAGTTGGTAATGAAAAGTTAAAATGTAATCTCAACTAATATGTTTTTTCACCATGCAGGTCCTACTTGCAAAACTTATGTGGATCTCACACTTATTTTGCACTTTTCATTTCAATTTAGAAAACTCGGTATTTTTAAGCACAATTTACACCTTTGCTTGGGCATCAAATTAATTCACACCTTCAAACTCTTCTCATTGGCCATGGCTGATCACAAATCTATCATCTTCAAAGAATAAGAGTGCTTATGTATTGATAGAGAACCTCCCACAATTTGATGGATTGAAAACTGTCAATCCAAGGACTACTTTCATTACAACTAATAAGTCGGCTCCTGACAATGTTCATTACCAGATGCAATCAAGATCTGATTAAAAATGAAAAGTGCAACATGTGCTTTCAATAGGGAAAACAATGGAACCATATTTGAAAGAGTATCAATTAGCAGTAAATGTGTAAATCTAGAGGTCCATAAGATTGGTTTTCCTTTTCACATTAGTCACACCTTGTAAATTCTTAATTCTTATAAAGGGAATTTATCAAACTCATGACATTTACTTGAAACCTTAAATAAGATACAAGCACTTTTGCATTGTTCTTCCAAAGATTCTGTTCTAGTCAATGGAATGGGAGGAGTCAAGTAGGATGATCGTCTCTCCCCTCTTCTCTTTAATCTAAAGGATTAATGTGCTGTCATTTATGTGTCACCAAGTTTTGTTGGTTGGTTGATTTCAAGGCCGGAGGGTTGGGAGAAACAACATATAAGTGATTGTGTTGCACTATGTGGATGATATGTTGTTCTTTATGAGGCATCTCAAGATCAGGTATACAAACTTGAGTTTGTCATCGTCCATACTTTGCACTTATTTCAGGTCTCAATGTGAATTTCAGAGAAAAACTCAGTTCTAGAAATTAATGTGGATCACAATAAAATCAGAAGTTTAGCATCTAATTTAGATGGCAAGTTTTAGGTACTTTCAATTTGTTGGTCTTCCATTCTCATGAAGGCAACCAAAGGCTTCTAATCAAGGTGGCTGGTTGACAAGGTTTTTAGGATATTGGAGTGTTGCTTATAGGTTTTGCTTAGTCTTGGAGAGTGTATTACATTTTGTAAGAGTTTTCAACAGTATACCTGCAGGGGAGGGAGAGATAGAATGGTTAGGTCTTTGCAGTCTTCTGTTTAATCTGTGAGCAGCTACTACAACTGGATTTTGGAACAGTAGGATGTTCAATAGGGGATAAACATGTCTATGTGATGTGCTAGCACATTTGGCCCATGGCCCAAGCAAAGCCCGTAGGCACGAGTCCTAATGGATTGTGCCATTGACTAGTAGAGTTTGACCGTATTAGGTTGGCTTGGGTGAAGCTGACGTAGTTCTAACTTTTTTTAAAAAAATTTAATTTTATTAAAAATTTAATATAGTATAAATGACTAAAGGTAGAATTTAAACCCTCAACCACATGTTAATATTAATGAATTCAAACCACTAAACTACAACCAATTCATACAACCTTTATAGAATTAAATATAATTAATTAACAAAAATATGGTTTGGCCGGTTATAGGTTAGTTTGACCAATTTTACCATCTAGATTGCTGATTTTTCTAGTTGGACTAGATGATATTTCCATCTACATTGTCAGTTTTTCTAGTTGAATTGGCAATTTTTTTTGATTGGATTGGATAGTATTTTTGTCTGGACAATATTTTTGATTGGATTGGATGATATTTCCATTTGGATTGTTGATTTTTTCAGTTGAATTGGACGATATTTCCAATTGGATAGATGATTTTTCTAGTTAAACTAGACAGCATTTCCAATTGCCCTTATTGACTCACCCTCACCCAAAAGGCCAGTTATTGTCGTCATTGCCCATAGAAATTGAAACCGTGAACTCGAGAAGCCCTCACCCTCGCCCTTGCCTCCCACTCACCTCAACATGCCATATAGCCATACACGAGTGTGCCATGTCATTAACCAACATAGTTAAATAGTGTTGAGCCAAGTTGGCATGACTAGGTTCAACCCAATTGACATCTCTAGTAAGGAAAATGGTGTTATTCCAAGCTTGTCAGGAAAGTTAGTCCCCATGAAAGTTCAATGTTTCTTATGGTTGCTTATGTGAGATAGGCTCCTTACAACATCTTAAAGGACCAGGTGGATCAGGAACAGTGACACAACAAGCTCCATATATGGCTTGAATTTAAAAACAAAAACACATAACACAACTTGGGACCCATATAAGGATCCATTTATTCATAGACTCTTGATATATCTTACTTTGCTAATTTGACGTAAACCCATTACAATTTAACTAATTCAATTAACCTTAGAATGGCACCATTCTTTTCTTGTTCCAACTAAAATGGTAAATACACGTTGCAAATGATAATAAAAAAACACAACCTTGCACAACAGACTACTACATTTTTCTTTTGAAATTCAATTACTTGTAAGTAAATATTACATAGGTGATTCCCATCTCCACAAAAGTGCCTGCTCTCATCTAAATCAGTCAAGAACATTGAATGTGGACTCTTCCATAAATGCAAACTTTTAGCAGCCCTACCATCTAAAGTTTCCAGATCTTTGGACAAGTAGGTCATGTTGTACTCTCTCCAAAAACCTGGTGCAATGACAATGCAACTTACGTGAGAAGCTACAAATTAGAATTAGGGAGAAAGAAGTTTCATTGGTAGAAAGAGCATGATGCAATTACCCCTGCTAATACATCTTTAGACAACCTTGGTTTTCTCTTATGACCAGGAGCTTCATTGACTGACCGATTTTGTGGAAATTGTCGAATGACCTTTGTCTTGTTCTTTTTGCCATCATCATTTGTATTACCCTTTTCTGTAGATTCAGTCTTCTGTTTCTGCGTGAAGTGCACTTTTGAATGGTGAGTAGCTAAAGGGGTGGAGGAAAGTTATAAAAGTTCACAAGGATAGATGTATGGTACTGGTAGAAATTAACATCAATTATACTCATTTTATAATGAACAATTACAAAATACCAAGCATTTATGAAAGTGTTTTTAAGGAACAATTCTAGAACATCAAAGGAAAATTGGAAAGCAAGAAAGAAATAACTTTCATAGAACTATGCCATTCGGTGGAAAAATATTGAGTTCATTTTCAAAATGAACTCAAACAAAGGTTCGGCATTGCCTATTTGACTAGTACTGGCCGTCAAATGCTGCAATGACCATAACGTTTTTTTCATAATATTAATATTTCTTTTATAGATCTAGAGATATTATTATTTATTATGTTACTATGATTAGTTTCAAGGAGAACAATGGAAGGTGTTTTTGTAGTCTTTTGATACCACATAGATGATGATGAAAGCTTTTTTTAGTACGAAATTATACAACAATATAGGTACACAAAAACACTTGAATCAAGGGACCTCATTTGTTGCTTCAAACTACTACAAAAAGCAGCAATTTAATTTTTCATCTCCTTCCTATCTTGTCACATACTAATATACATTTACTAATATAGTGTTGTGTCATGTACTATGTTATCACATGTGACATGGCATTTATTACTATTCATTATCATAAAGCTCTACCAAGTTTGATGTACTTATTTGTTTTAACATTAATTAAATCTTCAACATTTAACATCTGATAAAAATTACCTCTTTATTCGTTAACATCACTCATTTAGGTTACTTAGATTTATTTCTTACTTATTGTTCTACAAATTGGCACTATATATGCAATTTTCTCGAGTATGTGCTCCACATTCTTGTTTGCCATGTATGCAATTATTTTCATTTTTTAAAATTTTAATAGTGTAATGTACAATTCTAATCTATTTAAGACACAAATATAGCATGTAGCACTCCTACATGTTTTATTACCTTTCAACTTTCCTCTAATATTATCTTCTTCAGTATTTATTAGAAAAAATATTTTAAAATATATTAACAACTAATGGGTTTATTAAAAACATTTTTAAAATTTTCTAAAAAATAATACTTTCAAATTTTAGCATTATAAAATATGATAATTTGACTTAAAATTCCTTATGCATTTAGTAAGAAGAGAGGAAGTTACATAACATGATACTTTATGCAAATCAATATAACATACAACGTACTTGATTTTATGTATTTCTTAATATGATACACATAATTTACGTAATCTTTATCATGTTCAACAATTTTATACTTTTAAATTATTTATATTTCTAATTTCATGCATCACATGTATCAGACAAACAAGTTTCTCAGAAAAGACTATAGTAAAAAAAACCTGTGGCCTCAAGGTTCACAAAGAATCAATTATTAGTATAACTTCAATGTGATGAAAAGAGGAAAAGAAAATTTTGAAACAATGTTCTCTGGATGTGGGGAAAAATTGTCCATTGGTCAAAGAGAACCTATGTTGAAAGCATGGCTATTCTTGGTCATAGACATAAAATTAGATTTCAATTTGACAATTTGCAAAAGGAGAGCCAAAACTCAAGAAAAACTTGGATTGGTCTAATTACTTTCAAACACGATCAAATGGAATTGCACAAGCACAAAATGAAATATAAAGCACTGTAGAATCACACATAGAAATGTTCTAAATTGACCTTCTTAGCACGCTCTTCCATAGAATTCAAAGCATGAGCTTGGTCAACCTTTGAAAGGTAGAAGTCACGTTCTCGCTTAGCAACCGACATTTCCAATGCCATCTTCTGTTCCTTAATGGCAAGCTTGTAGGCTGCAGTCATATATAATATCTAAGTATAATCTAGGCTAGTTATGTTGAAAATAAGAGAAGAGGCAAACTTATTTTTATGCAATGACACTTTCAATTTGAAGAATTCACATACCAATTTCTTCTGTCAGATCATCCCACTTAAATTTACGGAGGTACTTAATGTTCCAAATGTCATAATAAAATGTGGATCTTTTCTTTCCACCTAGAAACATATGACAAAATCAAGTAGTCAAAAATACAAATAATTCAGTTAATGTTTTCAGTTCCAAGGAATCTCAACATGCAACATGTTTATGCAACCATATCTTAGACTTTTACTCAAATTTGATTAATCATTGCATAGCAAACATGTGATCCATAAATTATAAAGTTGTTTACAAAAATGACATGGTATATAGTAACATAACAAATTTAAGAGACATGTATAATAAGTGCATCAGATTAGTACTCTAAAATCAAGACTTCAATATGTATTAATACACAATCACAGTTCTGATATAGCAAAGTTGAAGCAAAATGTACTAAGATCAAGGGGAGATTTACATATAGCCCAAGAATGTAAATTGTAGAAATGTGTTTACAAGTTACAATTGAATAACTCAACTACACATTCAGGAAAGGAGACAAATTAGAAGTTATTTGTTTATCAACATCTTAAAAAGGGCAAATACAGTGCACAAAGTTCCCGACAATGTTGTCTTTAAGATGAGTTCAATTGTATACAAAGTTAATCTCACAAATAAAGATATTTCCTAGGATTCGAACCTACCACCTCTAGCAACCTTCCAATTAAACAATTAATTGAATATAAAATACCACCATCTTACAATTTTCAAATAAAAATAAGACAATTATATGCTATTGTTCCATGGTTCAAGGTAAGGGCTATATCATCCATTTCCATAGTTGCAATGGTCGATTTTTTTCAAATGTGCTGCAAAGGAATTTTATCATCAATGAGGGAGGACCATACCATAAGCAAGACGACCAATTGCCTTTAATTCAAATTTTGTTGGATATAACAATTCAAAACAAGCTGCAATGGGTACTTGTCTTCAAATAGAAAATAATTGAACTTCATGAAACATGATTTCTTATGAGAAAGAATGTTTTCAAAATCAGGAATATCAAATGCTGATTGACGTTTGTATGACCATGATCATGTAAGAATGCATGAAAGTTGAATAAAAATTCATATATGCCCAAGTTGATGAAGTTTTAATATTGAATCCATAGTAGTTATCAAAGATACAACTCAATCAAAATCTTAATTAAAAGCACTTCCGATTATTACTTTCAATTGTATATTAGCAGTGAGATAACAATATTTCACATTACAAAAAGTGCACTATAGTTTTTTGGTTCAATCAAACCTTAGCAAAGTCTAGGAAAATGCAAATATAAATCTAGTAAGGTCCATTAAATAGTCCTTACCCATTTGTTCACCATTTAGGAACCTCGCAACCCTCTTAGCAATAGACTTATCTATAAATTCAATCCACCTGTAATGTCAGTTCAAGGTTAGCATGTGAACACTCGACATGTATTTTTGGTGTATACCTCACAAGTAACAATCATACCCTTCGGAAAACTCTATCCCACGAAACCCACCGCCTATCTTGCGATTGATATGGGCAGAAGGATCTGCAAGTCAAAACACGAAAAGAAAGGACACCACATCACCTTCAAAATCACTTCCCATTTGAGAAATTTCCGCAATGAAACCACAAAACAAAGTATGAAGGATTGATAGATGGTGATTACTTTCCGGTGCGAGGTAAATGCGCTCGACTTCTCCGTATTGGGAGAGGATGTGACGGAGATTCACGTGGTTCATGTGGCGCGGGATCCTACTAAGGTAGCAGACACCTCTCTTTCTAGAATCAGCCACCATAGGCTTCTTCCTAGAACCTTTCCCCCTCTCCTTCTTCTTCTTCTTCTTCTTCTTGTTACTGGTTCCATTGTCACTATTGTCTCTCCGCCCTCCCAATTGTCGTGCGTCATCTTCATCCTCTTCATTAAACTCCTTTTTGCCATTGCTTTCCAAGTCCTCGTCTGAGGCCAGATGACCCTCCTCTGCATGTTCTTCCATTTGCACCATCTTAGAGTTGTGCAATTGAATTTTTGGTTTCATCTGCACATATGAATTTGAAGGTTTGGACAAATTTAGAAACAAATATCAATTATGTGGGAATTAATATGAATAAATAATTTTTTTTAAAATTATTAATAGTAGCAGGAGAGAAGATTATACTAAAAATAATACCCAAAGAAGAAAATTTGTTGTTATATCCAAAATTTATAAGAATTTACTTAAAGGTTGTGACCAAGAAGCTTCTTTTATTTGTATATAATAATAATAATAATAATAATGAAAAAATTAATAAAAATAAATAAAGTGTTAATATTTATTAAAGTAATAGGAGAGAAAAAAGTAATTAAAGCATAACAAGAAAATTAGCATTATATCCAAAATTTAAAAGAATTTACACAAGTTGTGATGAGGAAGCTTCCTTTATCTACGTATAATAATTTCACATACAAGCATTATTTTCTTATCCCCTACTTATGCAAAATTACCCCTCTTCATGTTGAGAGCATACATGAAAGTGAGTTGAGAGCATACATGAAGCCTTTTTTTTCTATTTACCTGTTTCAAAGGTACAAAGTTTATCTTTGAGGGCAGCAAAGTCTGGCACATAAAAGCACAAAAAAATAGTAAAAAATTTTGGGAAAAGGAAAAGAATACTTGTCGTCTTTTGAGATATATAAGTATAAAAAAATATAATGGATACCATTTATCATTTTTTACAAAAGGTAGCTAGAAGTCAAACACAAAGCTAGTAAATATGTTCTTGATCAAGATGACCCACAAAGAGAACTTATACAGCACAAGTTTCTGCACAAAAATAAGGTTGTTCCATTGTCATATTGAGATTCAATCCATGCAAATAGTTTTGCAAATGCTCAAATTTGTCCCTTGAATTAATGCAAAAATTATAAATAAAATCAAAATATACAGTTATTACTGTCTAAAAAGGC
>JAMKPZ010003217.1:0-33771 GCA_024699675.1 Amphibolis antarctica
ATATATATATATATATTACAATTTTATTTGACTTACTTGTAAGTTGTAACGATGCATTTTAATATTTAAGGGAAAAAATGATAATTTTACACAGAACACAGGTTTACACCTCTGATTAATTGTTTGGAGGTGAACACAAGTCGATCGCTCTCGCATCAGCCGACATTTTGTGAATTGCGATGTGGTGTTGGTGAGGTCGATCAGGAAGAGTCTCAAGCCCGTCGACCAGGAAGGTTTTTGCTGGTCCAGCTCCACCACCACTCTCCCAATTTGATCAAGAACCGAATGTAGCAGTGGGTGAAGCTCGATGACTTGGATCCGGCGATCGTCTAACCACGACGTGGATGGACCCTGGCGGCATTTGAATTGGGGGATAATGTAGCATGAGGCGTCGTCCTGTACCCTGCACGGTAAACAACAGTTCGTCCATGACATCGTCTATCTTCGTGCCTCGGCGGGGAGAGGAAGGAGTCTGTCCTCCGCAACCAGATCCCCCATCATCAACCCCGTTAACTAGAAGATCACAGGTTCCAGGATCTGCTGTCTCCTTCTCTTATAGTTCTCGATTCCAATGTAGAGTGTGCCCAACCCTCGTGAAAACTGTGGCCTAGTGATTGGGAGAGTGATCTGTGTTCCAAGGTGTCTTCCTAGGTTGTGGCTTTGGTTTTGATTATTTAATTTGATCCAGGCAAGCTGAAAAGCAAATGAAAGGGAAGGAAGAAGCTCAAAGCATGGAAATGAGGATGCGCTCCTGAAAAGGTAAAAGCTCAATTGGTCATGGATTTTATTGTTTAGGTTATTTATTATTATTCTGTAGGAAGGCATGGTATTTATCACTATTCGGTAGATCAAGTGTTGTTAATTAAGAGACCCTTATTATTTGGAGGATTTTGGCTTTAGTGCACACTAAGCGAGGGAAAGGGAAGAAAGTAGATCTGTCAGGCCTTCAACGAAAATGAGTGGAGAGAATGGTAAGCCTTTGGACGCTTGGGAAGAAGAGAGGAGGGGGTCGGGTCTTGTGAACTCAAAGGATGGAGGAGGCAAGAAGACTAGGTCTAATTGTGCCCGAGAAGGAGTGAGAAAGGGGAGGCAAAGCGATTGGTTTTCCTAAAGTGTATAGTGGCCTAATTGTACACGCAAATTCTAAAGGATAGGTGGGAAGACACCTATGGACTTTGGGAGGAAGAGGGTTGAAGATGCAAGCTAATCGAACCTAAGAAGAGATCAGAAGGTAGGAAAAGGAAGTAAAAGAGAGAGAGAGAGAGAGAGAGAGAAGGAACTCTAGTGTGGCTGTAAGTGGTGAAGCATCAAGTTTCTTTTATTAGGTTTGATTTTATTTAAATTTTAACAACCTAAAAATGGAGGGTATTTTTATACAACCAAACAACAAAATAGGAAATGAAGAAAGAATAAGTCATTGAGCAATGAAGGTGGCATCCTTATGTAATTAAACAATGCATGAAGTAAGAATTAAGAGAGCTAGGAAAATCTATCATAATGAAGGTGACATCCTTGTGTATAAAAAATGAGGAAACAAAGAGATAAGCTTAAAACACAAATAAGGCATTGAATTTCTTTGTCACACACAACAAGTAACAGTCAATTTAAGTCCATCTCATTATTTCAGATTTTCAGGCTGTAATCATGTCATCATTGGACAAGTACTGATCTCAAGGATTTGGTAAGGAAGATCAGCGGAGAGCTGGAAGAAGAAAGGCTCTGCTTGTAGAGGATCAGGAGAGAGCTGGCCGAATTAAAATAATTATTGCCAAACAGACCAAAGGTGTGTTTGTTATGATTCTTATTGTCTGCTTCAAGGTCCAGTACAATTTCCAAGGGCCAAAGTTGAATTCTTCCAAACTAATTAAAGTTAAACCCAACAACTTCTAACAATATGAATACAATATTAGCAAAATTATTTTTATAATAGTAGTAATATAATTTCTATTATTTGGTCCCTAACAATATATATTAATCAAGCGGCTATTCATAGGAATAATGAAACTTGCCTTTCGTAATCATGTTTTCCTGCTGACTTTCTCAAGAATGTCCTTACTAAGATCCCAAAGTTTTTTCCCAAGTTCCCTGTCTGTTGCATAAGCAGTGGGCATCGCTTCATTGCAATCTGAAAAATACTTCCCGCTTACATCTTTCAAGTCTGAGTGCAGTGCAACATAGCAAGTGGTGGCTGCACCCTGCAATTTATAAGAAATAATCAATGTCATATGCTATCTTTATTCCAGCACCTGCGCCAGGAAGACAAGAATCCAAGAATCTGAATCTGATATTGTAACTTGGTTTATGAAGTTTCGTGTAGTGATGTGGATAATGTCGATTTGAAAAGGCATCAATGATGTCAGAAACATTTGCTATCAGAATGGATTTTCATACCTGGGGAATATTTTTGAGAAATGGCTTTGCTAAGGTAAGCACCGAAGAGACCAGAAATGCTGAAAGACGGCAGTTAGAGCTTATGGTGATGAAATTACAAGCTTTAATGGTATATTCTATACATCACGATGAGAGTACAAAAAAGGTCAAGATTCTAGGAGAGTTCCACATTGGAAAAAAATAGAGACGGATTTATATAATTAAAGAAGAGACATTTTTAACTTGTAATCATTCCATTTTGAATTAAATGTCTACATTTCAACACAAAAAAGGAACCCTGAGATTGTACGGCAGCCACAACATGCAAGAGAGTCACAATTCTGATAAAATAAACTCCTAAGAGAACGACCTTATTTTCAGAAAATAGCATACAGATTTTGCAGCAGAAGAAGAAAAAAACCCATGTGTTTGTTTACTCACAATTGAAGAAGCGACCAAGAGGTGTGGCAATGACACCCGGGTGTAAAGAGTTGGCTGTTATATTGGCTCTTTCTTCCTGCAATTTTTGAGCTTGTTCAAATTACATTGTGTCCAATGGGATATCACTAGATAAATATGCATATTGCACACAATGAGCTTTGCAATGTGTTTTTTATTAACATTTAGTACTATTAAATTTCAATTTTCATAAAATTAAGGTAATTTACAATCTATCTTCTTCAATTAATGATGATGATCATTTTACTGCCTAAACCATTTTTTACAATATATACTCCTTATGGTAAATTACAATACAACTATTGTTTTTTGGATAGTGCAAATTTTCACTTTGATGTGGTTAATCAATAATTTCAAAGAAAATGTTCACACTCCCAAAAATTGTATTTAACGTGGGGCAACTGGTTCCACTATAGTGTGTTTGTTTCCATGGACCATGCCCATTGATCTACCTTCCACTGAATTGGACTGGTTGGTTGCTTCAACACGCTTAGGCTAATCAATGGTTTGACTTGCAAAACAACAGACTAGATCAACTATATTGGGGTCAATCGGGTCACTTTTAATGCAACAATCCTGTACGTGCAGGGTAGTATTAAAAAATTGGTGGAAGATAAAAAAAATCAAAAATAAAAAAAATTATAATTTAAAAAAAATTATGAAAAGGAGAAAAAAGGGGTAGAAAAATGTTTTGATATTCTATCATCTATCACCAAACCTTTCTCTTAGAGTTTGTGGATATCTTACATTAAAAATTCATACTTTCTTTTAAGGTTTATGAATATCTCACATTAAAAATTCATACTTTCTTTTAGGATTTGTGAAACACTTCATATTAACAATCCATATTAAATCTCTTTTAATAGATAACTAATAAAAAAATTTGTATTTGTAGGGACATATATGTAAGCCTTTTAGTATATTTACTTACACAATATTGTCACTACTTCTAGATTTCTGTTTGTATCTCCTTTATTTATCTTGTTTATTTATGGTTTATTACTAGTTGGACACTCTAATTTGATGAGTGTTAGAGTTAAGTACGAATTAAGTTGTGAATCTCACATTGATTAAATATTAGTTGTCCTCATATAACATCTATGTAAATAGGTTTTATATATGTTTTTGAATGAAACACATCCAATCTTCCACCTATCTTTTTCTTCTTCTTATTTTTCCACAATGATAACAATTCTATCACAATTAATGGAGTGATAAGGACATCCTCCACCTTCCATGACAACCTTTGATCCGTCTTCAACTTGATTGTGTCAAGAGATGACACAATAGCAACTCAACCACCATCAAGGTTGAGTAGAAAAGCATAGTGGTAGAAACATAATCATCAGGGCATTCCATGACAAGGGAGAAACATCCTTGGAGGAGATTGCAGTAGATCAACTGGCTTTAGGGAAGCTAGCAGCACAGGCTGATTGTCTGTTACGTGCTCACCAACAGTCAATTTACACATCAGGAGTGCCAACAGCTTGTGGAGTTCATCAATAGCAAGGTTGGAAGAAAACCAACAGTGTGGAGACATCTAGCAGAGAGGAGAAAGGGGCCAACAGAAAGGACATAGGTTCTGGTGGTGTTGGAAAGGAAGTCAGAGGTGGAGAGGCAGTAGTTGAATGGTATAATAGAAAACAAAAAAGTGAGCTCAGAAATAGTCTAATTTTACCCGTTCAAATATATGTTCCTTCTTTTTCTTTTAACAAAAATGTGCAAATACACAAACATGTCCCAGATTCATGCATAAATCATCTCACCAGTCTAACACATGATGTTAGCACATTAGTAGGATTAACCTTGCATATATTTTCTGTTAACACGATCTTATCTTGCATAATTCTTGCTAAAGTTATATCCTTGGGAAGGGAAATTCTACATTTCTACCTATGAAAATTATGGTAAACAGAAGGATACTTTTTTTGAAAACTATACATAGCTATAGAATTTATTCACAACGAATAAAGCTGGAAATGCAATCAAAAATTACATTGAATCTCACTGATATACGGACAGAGAAGGATGTGTTGTTATATGATGGATATGCTGTTACAAAATAAATCAGGATAATACTATAAATGCATGATTACTACTTAGGGAATAAACTGTACTTTCTATGATAAAAGTGAATTTTCCATGCTTCTGACCTGATAATTTTAAGTTTAAGTTGTTTGATCATTTATGTTTTAATTGTCGACCCAAAATATGAAAAAAAGTAATGTCTACCAAATTATCAAACAGACTTACCCGTAAATGCCTGGTTAACTCGTTCGCATGAAGTATATTTGCAAGCTTGGAATTACCATAAGCTTTTAAACGGCCATACCTGCCAATAAAGAAAAAATGTGAATCCATCTTCCTTACTTGTTTTTTGGATATTTGTTTTTCAGCTTTGTGACATGGAATCTGGATATAACAGGGACGGTCACTAAAAACAAATATAGATAATGACAAATAATATGGATAAACATGAAGAGGAGGTTAGTTACCCGCACTAAAGTCATATTGTAGTAGTCGAGAGGTTTCTTATTAAACTTATGACCTTAGGTTTGAAATCTCACAAATACGTTAGAATTATCTTAAAATAATAATTTTCAAAAAAAATAAAGAGAAGGCTAGCTCTCAGCACAAACTCGCCAACGAAAATTCTCCACGGTGAAGAGGAAGGTTACTTGGATGGGTCATTCATAATATTCACATCGAACCAAGAAGAGTCGCTTTTAAAATGTGCTGCAGATGAAACATTAACGATCCTTCCCTGTATTCCTGTTTCATTGGCGGTAGCTTTCATCTTCTCTAATAGTAGATTGGTTAGTAAGAAATGCCCTGAGATTCGACATGAAAATGTTTAGAATCAGTAGTGTCAGTGGAATTCCCCATTCAGCTCAAGACTTAAAGAAGCAAAAAAAATGGAAAGGCTGGACTGGAAGAGAACAAACTAGAACCAAATATAAGACCCATGGTCCATACCAAGATGATTTGTGGCAAACTGCATCTCGATTCCATCTTTGGATAGCTGGAATGGGCAGGCCATGATGCCTGCATTATTTCTGATAAACAACCAACAATAAATAAAGCAACTAGAATCATAAACATGATACTATTTTAACTTGGACTATCAAATGTATCATGAATTTACAACTATGAAAGCTCTTAACATGAGAATGTTCAGATGCTTGTTGGATTCATTGAAGGAGCTAGCAAAATCTTCAACAGATTTTAGGGAGTTGAGGTCCATCTCTGCCACACCAAGCTTGGCCTCGGGATTCTGCACTAAAATACTTTCCTTCACCTTGGAGCCACTCTCCAAATTACGCACTGGGATGATGACCTTGGCCCCTCTGAGAGCAAGAACTCGTGCCGTCTCCTTCCCAATACCACTGGTAGCCCCTGTAAATAATAACACAACTGTAACAGACCCAAGGTTGTGGGAGCAAAATTCAAAGAAGCCTAATTTACTTAAACTTTCGGTTTAATTTGTATTCTACATTTCAAGGTACCCCTCCAAAACTTTTGTCAGTCATATCATACACAAGTAATGCAAGGGAGTTATATGTTGAGTTTAAGCAAAGCCATTACTGATACCAAAAGAATTTACGGTTATCATGCTATTATGGATTGATATCGGCGAAAATGCAACATCAAAACACAACACGAAAACTTGTGGAGTGATATTTAGGAGGTGTCTGTGCATCTAAAAAGGTAGACAAAAAAAATGACGAAAAAAAAAGTCTCTCATTTACGGGCGTTTGCATAAACCTGTAACTACGGCGGTTAGATTGGTAGCGTCGATGCCCTCGGTGACTTCCTCCGCCGTAGAAGACGAGCGAAACCCTGACGGCCCTGCTCTCCAGAACCAGTTCATCGGTCCCATCTCCTTTTGCTTTCTCCCTCCCCTCTTCCTCTCTGTCGTAGTTGGATATTCCCGCTTCTCTTCCGACCGCAACTTCCTTATCTCCCTCCCTCCCTCTCTCTCCTCCACAACCGTCGTGTTGCGTGGCGTCTTTTCCAAGACAATAGGTGCATACCGTTTTTTTCGATTTCAGTTTCAGATTTTCATAGTTCAGTTCAAATCTACAGTGATTTGATGCAATGATGCATTTTTATGAAGTGTAAGTTATGAACAATGATTTTATAAAGCGTGTAAACTTTGTCCCGTTTACATCGATGAAAACTGATTTTATTTTTCAAGTCCATGAAGTGTACGAACAATGATGCAAACCGATTCTATTTGTCAAGTGTATATAAAGTGTAGTGATGCAAACTATTTTTTTGTATGGTGTATCTTTTTTCGGTTACGTTTAATTTTTAATTTGTAAAATTATTTTTAACGTGATTATTATTGTATAAATTTTAATATATAGATTTTTATTATTTAAATTATTATCTAATTATAATTTTATTTACAAAATTAATTTTAATTTTAACTCTATTTAATTTCAAGAATTAAAAAAAATTACACCCTCCATATGTATTACAAATCAAAGTAATAAGTAATGCTGAGTCTGATAATGAGATTTGATAAAACTTTTAGTATGCTGATGATGTAGTATTTTTATCAAATAAGATATATAAATAGTATTGTAATAATTTTTTTTACTGTAACATTTGAGTGTGAAATAGGTAAAAATAATTTTATCTTTAATAGTTTTTATTAATTTTATAAATTTATTTCCGTAATATTAATTTTTTTAATAAAAAAAATCGAAAATCGTAATATTAACTTTTAATATCTTTCGTAACATTTGAGTGTCACTACCTCAACTATCTTAACCTAATTTCCAAACATTAGTAGCTGTTGAGAAGTGGCTTGGATAGGATCGTCGATGTCGTCCCTCCTCCAGATCCCGGCGGACGACACTGTCCTACTGCGAGTGACTCATTCCAACCTCACATCCTTCTCCGCGGAACTCCGCTTCTCCCTCCAGGTAAACTGGAAAGACAAGCCGTCCCTTTTCAACTCCACTCTGGGGCTTCCTTTTCCCACGCCTCCTCCGTTTTGCAGTCCACGTTGGAATCGGTGAAGGAGAAGCTGTGGCGGAGATGCGGCACCGCCGTGGACTCCATGCGGCTCGAGCTCTACGATGACTGCGGGGGGAAGGCGTACGACGATCTCGCCGGCGATGGCTCCAGGCCTCTCGGGTTCTTCTCACCCCACGACGGGTTCGTACGGTGTCGTGCGTGATGCTCATGCTTTCTCTGTGCAGGAGAGTGTTTTCTTTCTGATTTGTTTTTGGCTGAAGGTATCGACTGCATGTGGTGGATTTGGATCCGGCGTCGGTGTCGTCGAGCGGGTGGTTGGAGGACACGTCGTTGGTCGAGAAGTACACCATTTCGGAAGAGGATTATAACAATCTCGATTGCAAGTTCTCTTCTTTGAAGTTTTTCTTTGATGATTGCAAGATGCTTCCTTTTCGTTAGAGTTTATTCATGTCATACTGTTTTATTCTTATATTTAATCGGCCATTTGTTGCAAGGGTAAACATCCATAAATTCTCACGATGAGCTTAAAAAGGAATGTTGGTCAATGGAGAAACTTGATAAAAGAGTAAAAGATAATATATTTAGGTATACTCGAAACATTAGAACATTGCCTAGTCGTTTAAGAGATAATTACGCATGCAACAACATTTATGGTAGGACACATACTCAAATTCAGATATCAGATTGCTCTCCTCGTTATATCTGGAGTTTCCTTTTGGGTGCGGGTGGACCTAATATCCATTTTTGAGAGTTGACCTTCTGTCCACGAGAGTTTGGAGGCAAATCTTTTCTCTGAGACATCAATAAAGGTTGTTTCCAGAGGTGTCAGTTTCGAAATTTCAAGAATGATGGAGTAATAAACTAATGCATTCAGATTTTGTTCTCGGTAGTTGATACCAGATCTTGCAGCTGGCAATCTTGTAGAAAGGATTTTTCTGACTGTAAAATGTAGAAAGTTGTCATAGAGGTATATAAATGCATGGAAAACATAGCTGTGGATCTGCTTGCCTAGGTGCTGCCAAGGCACCACATGGGGTATGGGTGGCTGATGCTTGGGTCATTTATTGGCTTATCCAGACCTTTACGTGGATTTAATTATGAAGCCACTTATTTGAGATTGGTTTTATGGGTGTTTTGGTGACCTTCTCTGACAACTGCATTAGCTCCAATGGCCTTCTTCAGCGAGCTTTTTTGGTGATGTTTGGCAAGCTGTTACAGAGATTTTGGTGTGCTTTTTGAGTTTTCCAGCAATGCCATAAAATACGAGACATTGTTTAATGCTAATCATGTTTTCATATTTGATGTTTTGATTCTTAATGTTGTGTTTTTTATTTTTTAGTTTTCTTAGGTTTAATTATGCTTTATTTTTGTTTACAATGTTCATATATTTTTAATATTTATAAAATCACGCACAGACACATGGTGCATCTGAAAAGAAATATATAGTTTAAGGCATTGGTGCCTACGCATTTTCGGCACCCATGGCCAATGCCATGATGCCTTGGTCACTTGAGAAATATGATGGAAAATTGATATATTTCACCCATTGTCTGGGAGGAAAGTGACATTGCACTCTATGGCTTAATAAACAAGGATCCCTAGCTCATTGGAGAACTTCTGTACGAGGAAATTTGCCATAATGGAAGGCAAGCTAATAATGACAATACGCCATTATCTTGTTATTCAGGATGGCATATGAATGCTTCCTGAACTCGAATGGTTTTGTGCTTTTCTGTCATGTATTTTCAAGGGCATATTTTGCACCTGCTACAGGCTTCTTCACAACTTTGAAAAGGTCACCTTTCTCAACGGGAATTCATTCCATTTGTATTTGTAACATGAATATTTTTTTCAGTTTTGATAACTTATCTTTAGGGTGATGTTCATTTTATATGACGAGAATCATTTTGACTTTTATTTAAACAACTGCTTGCCAATATAGGAAGAATTAAATGCATAAGAAAGATATGAATGCAAATATTCTATTAATGTTAGTAGACGAGGCGTAACATCAAAATGAATGTCTAACAAAATTGAAAGATAGAAAATACCTGATGATTCTATCATGTTTTGGAAGATTTGGAAAAGTAATTCAAGCTTGTTTTCCTTAAAACGTTCTAAACAAATATGTTGTCAAAAATATTACCGTCCTTGGAAATATTCCAATTTTTTTCGTGTTGTTAAAAATTTCTTTTTGATGTTTATACATCATTTCCATAAAAAATTGAATATTTTATTATTAACTTTCTTGATATCTTTCTCAACAGATAACTTCAGAAAATTCAAGGAGAAGATAATATCCAAAAATCCAACTGCTTTTGATAACAAAGTAAGAACTTATTATATATGATCTATTTGTTTCCCAACTGCATGTAATTCACATTTTTTAGTTTGGAAATTAAGCAACTGATTTTCCACATCACCCGTTTGTCTGTGTTTCATCTTGTGGGAAAACTCAAAGTCTATGTATCACATGTAATATTTAGTCTATTTCTATTCCTCTGAGGCTGTTGATATGCTTCCTGTATGCAAAATTGGAAACTAGTTATTTCTCTCAACGGTTTTTAGATTGAAAATAGGTAGTGCTCATGTTATTGCCTGTTCAAACTTTTCAGATGCCCAATAATTATATGGAGGATCACTGTGCAAACATCAAGGTCAGGCTTTACATTCTTGTGATTGCTTCTGAATTGTTCCAGCAACAATTTCACTGTCCAATGTTGACAGGTGGGAGATAGATGTGAAATTGAATTAGGAGGGAAAAGAGGGGTTGTAAAGTATGTTGGTAATGCTGAAACGCTTGCTCCTGGTTTTTGGGTTGGGATTCAGTATGATGAGCCTTTGGGTAAACATGATGGCATGTACGTCATTTTATATTCTTTTATGCCATCCAATATTCAAAACACTTTTTTATTCTCTTGACATTTCATTTTTCATGCAGCTATATTTCTCATCTCTAATGACTGCTTTATCTGGATTAGTTTGTCTATTGGTTGTATTTTGAATTTTCTAGTACTTGTCATAGCACCAGAGGTTCAATTATGTCTAGTTGAATTCTTCAATTTTCAATTTTGATGTGTATTAGAATTAGTAAGTGTGGCTTAGTATCGTTGAAACAGAAGATATCATTACCATAGCATAAGCTTAATTTAAGTTGTATGATATAGAATTTTCATTCAACTTGATGTTAAAGTAGTGCTTTGTAGACATTTGTGAGATAGGCTACGTAATTTTTAAAGAAAGGCTGGTTATAGGTAACTCATGATCCTTACATGTGTTGCATCTAAGTTGCATAAACCACGTATATTATGGTTTAGCCTCCATTGCCTTTGTTAACGATGACTACTCAATCACTAGGGTGACTTCTATGACACTCAACTTCTTATTCTCAAGCTCTTTTAGCCAATTCTCCACCTTCATTGGTTGGTATACCATCTCTTGGTTAATCGTCTCAAAACCTATGGTCTCTTGTGCAAACTAACCATGTTCCTCTGCTTAAAATTTGTCTCTTCTTTGACACTAAGATAGCCAGGGGAGTTGATGCTTGCTTGTTGTGCTTTGCATGGAGGCTTCGCTACTCAGTTGGCTCGTTTGGCTAGATGGCTTGGCCTCACTTGATGCTCCTTCAACTTATTTACATACTTTGTTAAATGCTTAATGTACTCAAACATCTACTTTAGTATGCCTTAAACTGCATTGTGTTGGTGGTGTTATTATCAACGACCTTAGTTGCTTGTGTGTGCATCTGAGCTATACAGTCCACTTTGTTGAATGCGACAATTCTCATAGACAACACTTACTAATAACTAATTTTTCTTCTATCAAGTCAAATTGGCCAAATCGTTGGTTGGTTGGTCAAATTGATCAAGGGTGTGTTCGAACAAATGGACACACTACTTGCAAGACAATGAACAAGATTGGCTCACTTGGCATTGACCTTGTCTCCTCTAAAGCTTAAGACAGTTGAGCATATGAAAGAGTTGGATAAGTTAGGGTGTAAGGTGTCCAGTGTCGATAATTCCTAGATAAGTATTATGTCGATAATTTCTGCTAATAAGCTGTTGAATTAGATCCGTCAATTTTCCCTTTCGAACTGAATTATACCACGTTACATATGCTATTCAGGGTGAAAGGCAAGCGTTACTTCCAGTGCCCTTTGCAACATGGTGCATTGCTTAGACCGGACAAAATCAAGGTTAGCCTCTCTATCATTTTTCATGGAATTCATGCATTTATACTCATGAAATATGAGCTGTGCATGAATTCGTGTCTGATAAATATGTACTTTTTAAATTTCACTAAGCAAGGACTTGGTGGTGGAATTGTGTTGGTACAACGTATGCAACACGTTTTATTGAAAATTCTCTACTCTGACACTCCTGTGGCATAGCCACTAGTTGTTACGATTGTTATCTGCCGAGAGTCGTGTAACTTATAAGTTGCAATCTTTCACAGACGGGTGCTTGTCACTATGGTTCTTTTATTTTTCAGGTTGGAGATTTCCCAGAAAGGGATCCCTTCGAGGATGAAGAAATCTAAACCAACTCTGAGTGACTGCATGCAGATCGTTTGTTTATGCTGTGATGCTTAGTTTGCGCTCCACACTATCTAAACAAGGGATTAAAGAAACCAGGGATCTTATCAACAATTGAAACTTTTGTGGTATTGAGTTAGATAAGTCATTTATTTTCGCATATGCTTGAGAAAGTTCTATTTAATTTCTGGTAGTGGTGGTAGTGCTGAAACCTGGGCGGCAACGTTTCTGGGGACCTCTTTCTATTAGCTGCTGTTGTCTTTGATGCTTGATGGAGGTGGGATTGTTACTGTGCTGAAACCAGTTCTATGTTGGTGGGTTTTTTTCTCGGATTTTGTTGTTCTTTCATTTTTTCCGGAACAGTCTAGCACCTGAATTGTTACCGTGCCATGGGCGAGCAATGGCAGCAATCGAGGTCATCTTTGCATGATGAGCTAGTAGGGTAGGGGATCATTGATGTGATGGGAGACCGCAACTGGTTCGGTGGTGGTGAACTGGTGATCGTTGGAGGCACATGGTAAAGATGTGTAATGTAATCATCCGTCTTTCAAAGATAATATGATATTCTTCCTTTGTCATATCAAATCTGGTGAAAGAAAAGAAATAGGAAGATGATGATAATATATTCTTTGTAATTATATTTTTTCTTGTTTGTTTTTCGTCATGTCATCGTTATCTTTTTCTCGATTTATTCGTTTGCCTTCAGTCTTTCTTCTTCTGTTCGTGTCTTTTTGCCGGTAATCTTAAAGAATCATTTTGTTATATTTGCTTGGGTATATAACAACTAAACTACTCGATTTGTTCCATTTTTTCACTCAAGATTCATTTAATACTAGAATGCATGCAAGGATAAGACTTGCACCAACACGACAAACATGTAAACTGTACAATTCTTTTTCTAGCTTGGATTGAAGAAGGCATCAACGCTCGTAATTGAGTACCCACCGCCACATTGTTTTATGTGAACATTGAAGGATGCTTTAAAAGTATTCAACTTGCCGCGATCGAAGGAAATCTTTATCATTATCCGAAATAAGGTATTCATCTAATCCCTGCCGTCTGTTCCATCATGTCCGCCAATACGTAAACATCCAACTTTTAATGTGCTTTATACTTGAAGGCCTTAACAAATGCACCCTTGATAATAAAATGTTTCAACTTTGAGTATTAAGAGTTGAAAGTTGAGTCTGGTTGTCAAATAAAATTAGAGGGAGTTTGTGTAATTGAAAAATAATTTTATGTAAAAAAAAATATATTTTTTCAATATTTTAAGTATTTGTGTACTTAAAAAATAGAAAATTATTTTTCTCATTTGCAACAATTATAAAAGACCTTTTGGAAAATGATTTTGGATTTCAATCTCTACCAAAATGCCTTACCTTACACCTCATCGCCTGCCTTGCTTGCCTCACATCTTGTCGCCTACACCTCTATATCATTTATCGTCGTACGCACTTATGTACGTTGGTTGACCACATATCTTGCTCGCCCCGCACCTCGTCACCTACCTTGCCTACACCTTGTTGTTGAAAAACCCTCACCTCACACCTCCACACCTTGTTGCTTGCCCCACTTCGCATTTTGTTGCCGAAAAACCCTCACCCTGCCTCACCATCCACTATTCACAATCATTTTACTGAAATTTTCTTCATTTTCTTTAAGTACACAAACGTTAAAAAAAAAATTCGCATTTGTGTCGCGTATTGCACGTACACAGTGAAAGGTTCTTCGCAGCAGAACCTGCAGTTCCCTCCACTTCAACTCCATTAGAAGTTTTATTCCTAGTTTGTATGCAAGATGCAAGTCGCCACCAGAACTGACGCTGTAGCTTTCGATTCAATAGAAAACCTTGCGGTGTCCGCCCATGCACGGTTGCTCTTGGTGTTCATCATGTTTCTGCTTAAATTTTAATTCAAATGAGGGTTCGTGCTTTTAAAAGTAACGAGAAAGAACAAAAAATAATGAAAATTTTAATTTATTATTTTTCACTATTTTACATAAATTTTCGTAAATTTCTAAAAATGCAAATCCCCTCTAAGCTTGTTTAAAACAAGACATGGTGAAATATCAATGGCGATGTAATTCTACCTCTAAGCTTCTGATCTTGCAATTTTACCTAAAGATCCTAATCTTTTGATTTTACTGTAAATTTTACTTAATGTGAATTTACGAGTACGTTTAGGGATTTTTTTAAAAAAAATTCGGGAGTTAGATAAAATTAAAGTTGGAGTTGATTTTGAATTAAAATTGATAGTAATTTAGGTGATAAAAATTTATATGTTAAAATATATATTATAATAATAACGTTGAAAATAATTTTAAAAGTTAAAATAAACCAAAAACAAACCAAGTCCGTCGAATCTGCTTAATATATTAATTGAACTAATCTTAGAAAAAGAAATCAACAGCGACGCGTTGTTGATCGTGCATGCACCGAGTCCATGTACAAGATGCTGATCGCACCACTCCATTTCCATTTTCTACCGTTGCAGCACTCTCGTATCTTTTTGAAATTCCACTTCCGTCTTCTATTTAACACTCTACTGCAACAACTGTTACCTAATATTTATGTTAAACTTCGATCGAACCTAATACAACAAAGTCGGTGCATACCACGTAGCTGCAGCATGCATCAAAATTGGTATCATTTTCATTTAATATAGATATATATGTGTGTGTGTGTGTTTTAAAATTTTGATGTGTATCAGTGAGAAGCACCAGCGCGCTGTCAGAAACGAACCAGACACAGGCGGAAGCACAGCATACATAGGATTTCTCCGTACTCGGCTGGTGATGCCTCCACTCCACCTCCAGGAATGGTGCAATCACTTCCGAAATGCGCACCATATCGACAAGCACAAACGCGTGAGAGTGGGACAGGCACGGGCAGAATCAACCCTTATCCAGCAGGGTATCATTTGTTAAGAGCTAAAATTATAAATAATAAAATAAATAAAAATTCAAACTTTTTTAACTTTGAAATAGAAAAAGAAGAAGCACTCATTCTATCAAACATGAAAAAAATAAAATGAAACTACCTTAAAATTCTTTCACAAATAATTTTTGATTAAAATAGAAATCATATCAAACGAAAACCTTTAAATTTTTTTTTCGTAATAGTGTTTTCCGCCTTAACACTCTTGTTGGCCTTTCGCATTTTCTTATAGCTGTTGATGTCAGCACAACAGTTGCAACAGTGGAACATGAACAAAACACTACCAGTTTTTTTGAAAATTTTCAAGATATTCAAGTCATATGGGTCTGGGTGTGGGGGTGCAACAGTGGAACATGAACAAACACTACCAGTTTTTTTGAAAATTTTCAAGATATTCAAGTCATATGGGTCTGGGTGTGGGGGTGCAACAGCAACATACTCACCAGTGAGATAAATAAACAAGGGAAGATATTAGACATAAATAAATTTTAGATTTCAACTTAAACGAGGGTATTTATGCAAAAAAAACCAAGCTTTCGGAAGATTGCTATACGTCCAGGAGCGGGGTGTTGTCCTCCTCCTCCTCCTCCGCCGCCGCCGCCGGTTCGTTACCGCCGGAGCTCATCTCCACTTGGGTAAGCTTCTTGGCTCTGGCGGCCTCCACCTCCCAGTCCGTCCGTAGCAGCACAACCGTCAGCACCAGGACGGCACACGCCACCTGTGCCGTCAGCAAGCCGTACCACAACCCACCGAACCCAACATGGCGCCAGAAGGCCAGACCCACCGCCACCGGCGTACCCACAAAATAGAACGACATCAAGTTTATCCTCGCCGCCACCGCCGGTCTTGCAGTGCCGCGCAGTACCCCGCAGCCGGTTGTCTGAGGGCAGTTCCCCAGCTCGCAAAGACCCAACAATGGCATCGCCGTGGCGGCCAACCGGACCACCTCCAGGTCTTTCGTGAACAGAGCCGTCCACTGCATTCCGAGACTCGCCGTCCACACCACATGGATGGCTCCGATGGCAAACCCACATCCGACTGCCACCAGCGCCGCCACTTTCGCCTTGCTTGGTTTACCAGCTCCTAACTCGTTACCCACCTGATCAAGACAGGAAGAAACAAATCGCAGGCCAAGGTCGACAACGCGAGAAAATCCTCACCATTCATAGACGCCAACAACTCACCCTGGCGGAGACGCAGGCGGCGATTCCCATCGGGACGGTGTACATGAAGCTCGTGGTCTGGATGAGAATGGCAGTGGCGGCGACGGCAATTTTGGGATTGGGAAGGTAGCCCGCAAGAATGGTTACGATCTCATACCACCACCACTCCAAGCAAATTCCAAAGCAACTCGGCAGCGCCAACCTCAGCAACGGCGCCAGCTCCGACGTCGCATTCCACGTCCACCCCTTCCATGTCAGAGCACACGCGCCGGAGAAGTAGAGATAGACCAGCAAGAAGACGACCATGTTGAGATTGGTCAGCACCTGGGCCATGGCCACGCCGGGGACGCCGAGGCGGAGGACGAACACCAGGATGAGGTTGAGGGGGAGGTGGAAGAGGACGGCCAGGGCAGAGCAGTACAACATGGGTTTTGTGATGCCCTGGGAGCGGAGGTAGACGCGGAGGGGCTGGAGGAAGGCGTTGATGAGGAGGTCGGGTAGGGAGTAGAGGCAATAGGTGGCGGCGACGGAGGTGATGGAGGGATCCTGGCCGAGGGAGGTGAGGATGGCGTTGAGGTTGATCCAGAGTAGTGAGATGGGAAAGGCGGCGAGAAGCAGGAGGACGATCGTGCGTTGCAATGAAACAGAGATGAGGTCGAAGTTTCTGGCGCCGAACGCCTGGCTGCAGAAGGGCTCCAGACCGGCGGCGAGACCGAAGAGGACGCTGTAACCGGCGATGTTGGTAAACCCAATGGAGAGTGCACCTCCGGCGAGCTCCAAGCTGCCAAGTCTTCCGAGGCAGAGGACGGAGATGAATGCCCGCAGGTACACCACCAAGTTCATCGTTGCGATGGGGAGCGCCATTGACCACAGTTCTCTCATCTCCTCCCCCACAAACTTCGATCGACCAAAGAAGCAGGACAACCCACTTCAGATATGTGACGAAAAGAAGAAACAGCGTGCTAGGAAGACCTACCAGAGGAAAAGAGGCGGCTTTCCGGGGAGAGGAGACTGGTCTGTCCACCATCGCCGGTGACCGGGCGTTGGAAACGAAGAGTCCGGAAGGGAGCGAGTGGGGGAAGAGTAAACGAGCAATGCTGCGGCTGCGGCTGCGGTTGTCCTGCTTCGGTTTCGTGTGGTTATATTTATATTTATATGGTGCGAAGGCAGCAAAAGCAAAAGAAGGCAAGGACGGGCTTGTGGGGGCCATCTTGCTCGTGACAAATCCGTGTCTTCGGCTGGTGGCGCCACCTCCGCCGCCGACGAGCAAGGTGTCGGAGGTTCTGGCGTTGAAGTGGCAGCAGGGTGTTCACGGACGCCTACAACGCGGCGGTTGCCGGGGACGGCGGTGGCCATGTGGGTCGAGGAAGTCATCGTACGGTCGGCGGTTTTGACTTCCACCGCCGAAGGAATTGTATTCTCGTCCGGTGGCAAACCCAGGACCGTCCATGTAATTCTCTCGACGAACGGGGCGAACATGGTAAACCTGCCGTTTTTCAATTTTGATTATTTTTTTTAAAATGCTCGCGATAATCGCTCGGTTTAAAAAAAGAAGAAGAAAACAACTACCGTTATAAAAAACAAATATTTCAGAACTAAGAGGTAAATAATTTAGGAGAGTTATATGCATATGGCTAGCTGAAATTATGCATACGAGATTACGAAAATAAAAACCTGTGATCTAAATGATAATTTCGTAATTGAACAAATAGTGGATTACTGGGTTAGCATAAAAAGTTGTGATCTTTGATGGTATAAAGGAGGAAGATTACTGTCACATCAAGAGCCGCATCTTTAAGCGACGTGAATATGATTTGAAGTATCGTAGCTGTACAATTTACGATCACGCGTAATCATCTGCTTTTTAGATTTTTGTGGCAACCAAAAGATTAATAATTGTATTAAAATTATGTAATAATTAAATAATAATTTAGATAATAAAAATTTATATATTTTAAAAATGAAAAAAAACTAAAATCAATCAAAATAACCAAAGAAATATTCTTATTTTCTTCCGTCAATTTATGTCGTCTCCTCTTTTCTACACGCATGGCATCCGAAGGAACGACATTTTCTTCCCGTCTTCGGAGCACTCGTACCTCATCGTTACACGTGAAAGACGGAAAAAAACAGAAGAATCAATGGTGCTCGTATGCCCAGGGCTTGCAGGACAAAACGATGGGACGAATCGGTCGGGGAAGAACTCGATCCTCGCTCCGGTGAGAACGGAAGGTAAGGGGAATCCGATTCTCCGGCTGTGGGACGCGATCGTGACGGAGGAACAAGGCCACGGCACGGCGGTGCACGCCGCACATTCCCCGGCAGCCGCTTGAAAATTGAAAAGATATTTAAAATCTTTTTTTTTTACTCTTAAAATTTTATATAAATTTTTAAATAATTTTAACTCGAAATTAAGTTTGACTCTTTACCAGTAATAACTGTGGTATATAATTTCGAAAACGATTTTTTTTAAACAAAAGAAAAAAAAGAAAAAAGAAAAAAAGGCTCTTTGCATTGCTGTGTACGTTCGGCGTGGAGACGGCTTCGTGCGCGTGAGTTCCGTACTCCGCCTCCGTCGCACTGACGGCACCTGTCGCTGGCGTTCACCATGCGTGATCGAGCGTCCATTTCATCCTCTCGGATTGTATCAAGTTATTTGTAAAATGATGTACAATTTAAATCAAATAACATTGCAATATCCGTCACAACGCTTACAATTAATGTACGCAATCAATATTATCTTACTTCTGAACGTTACGCTAAAAGTTCAGGACATCAATCTCTTGGTACTTTAAAATCCCCAAATATAATATCGGTTAAATTTTAAAATTACCTAACATCAAATCATTGTGGGGGTGGGGTGAGCTTAAAAGCATGAGCACGACGTGGGTGATTACTCTACCACGGAGGTTGTAATAAAAAAAATTGTACACAAAGATTTATGTGATATTAAAATTTGAAATTGAAAAATCATTGTCAAACAAACAGAATAGGATGCAAATGGTAATTTCAATTAATTTCAAAAGTTAGAATTGAAATTAGTAAACCAAATGGAGTAGAAATTACAAAGTAATTAAAGTGGTGGAAATTTATACATTCAAGTTTGTACGTTAATAACGACATTAGAAGTTTATATGGAATTAAAATTGAAGCTAAAATAAATAAGGCTTAAGGCTTTATTTAGTAATAATCTTTTAGTCAAACTTTAGTTTTACACAAACTCACGTGCATTGTCATCATTAAATAAATATTTATGTATAAATTTTTATCTAGTAATTTACCGTAAAGTTGAATTTCGTTTGATAATAAAACTTAATTTTTAACATTTCACGGTATTTAAAATTAAAATACCTCGTTACAAAACGCACTATACTTTTAGGTGTACTCCACTCAGCAAAAGATCCATTCACTGTTCAAAAATTGGCGAGCGCTAAACCCAAATGCATATCCGTCTCTTCTAGTCGGTATCAAAATGAGTTCATTACACTTTTTCAAGATTTCTTCCAATCCTTCCACCTAAAGTGGATGACTTTTAAGCGATAAGCGCAACCAGGAGTATGTCCTTTTGGTGTTGGGTCGATGTGAATTCAAGAAATTTGTCGATCACAAAACTACATACAAATGGAAGAGCAATAGAATCCATTTATCGAAAAGGAAAACAATCCAAACCAGAGATCGCTATTATCGGGAAAAATATAAGATATATTCGATAAAGTGGACCAAATCCGAGCCCAAAATTGAAGACCGTGGATAATCAATCTCGGGCCGCGTTTGAATGCAGACTTGTGTTTTCGAGTTGAGCTCGCGTGGCCCAGTCCAACACATGACGTACAGCGGACCATATTTAGAAGCCATAACGAAATTTGATAGTATTTTTATTGTATAAAATTAATATTATATAATTTTTTATCAAATAAAATATATAAATACTGTAGCATATAAATATGAAATAACTAAAATAACCGTACACTTAACCATTTTTGTCGATTGTATAGGTCTATTCTTCTAACATCAATTGTTTAACAAAAAGTATGAAAAATAGAATTGAGAATTATACTACACGACAAAGAACATAAACTCTCACTTTACCTGATCTCATTTTATTTTTAAACATAGACTTTATTTATATATAAATTATTATACATAAATTTTTACTATATTATTTATTATAAAATTTAAAGTTATTTATTTTATTACTATTAATTTTAATTATTTATAATTTTGAAAATTGATTTTATGAAATCAAAGCAAACGAAACGTGAAAATGCCTACTCGAAGTCGTGTGGGCATCCTCCATCCTGATACCAACAAGCAGCACCAGAGTTGCAGGTCTGGCGTCTGGTTCTGAACAGAAGAATCGATCGATGAAATGCGTTATACAGCCGGCGAATGTTATCTGCCGAGAGAATGAATCAATTTATTCGTAGAGGTGTGGTTATAACTCGACTTGTTTCGCAGATTATGTAGTTGCAGGTTGAGAATCATGAAATACATTGTCATTTCAGAACAAGTTTTTTTTACAGAGGACGCGAGAGAGAGAGAGAGATGAGAACGAAGAATACAAATAGTGCAGAAGAGAAGAGAATAGGAGGATGAGGTTATTGTTGTTCCTTGTAAGAGAAGTTGGTAGGGGCATGGTCACACTGTGATTTCTTTCATGCAAGAAGCCAGAAGTTCTTCTGCCACCTGGTGCTGACCAGGTACCCTCCGACTCCCCCACTCTGCTTCCTCACGGCCAGGGTCAGGCAATCGGCTCTGTTGATGCACTGCTCCACAAAACCATCGTGTCTGCTCCCGAACAAGCTGCCAGACACGGATGGATGGTGAATGACTGGGAAGCAAAGGGGAAGAAAGACAAGTGTGGTGAGGCGACATGGTGTTACCAGGAGAAAGGGGAGGGATCCTTCTGGCTCAAGACCAGAACAGAGGCCTCCAGCTTCTTCACCTGGTCGAGGACTGTTTGCAGCTTGGGGCCCTGAATCACCAGCACCTCCACCTCCACCTTTAAACAGCAAAAGCCACAGCCCACAGGCAAGGAATAAGGCCAAAAAATATGAAAAAGGAACCGGCAGAGTTATTCAAAAGTAAAACTTTGGGATCATTTCCTTTATCTTACTTTTAATTTTTTAAAATATTTTTATTTTACGATAAAATTTAGATTTTTATATATTTTTTATTATTAAAATTACTTCTTCTTCTTCTTCTCTCGTTTCAGAACGATCTCAGATCCTTTCACATGGAGACATTGCTTCACACTCCACTCTAGGTACAGAGGGCCGTTATCATCGGCTTCATCCACTCATTTCGGAAGCTAGCCAAAGTGATTTTTTAAGTAAATAATTTTAATTTTAATATTAATAATAAAAAATAAATTTTAAAAAAATAAAAATACTTCTAATAAATAAAAATAAAAGAAAGTTAACCATGCCTTAAACAAAAGATATCGCAGAAGAGAAACAAGCTTCTTCTAGAGAGAGGATGAAGAAAAAACAAGGTCAGGCGATGCTCCTGGGGTGGTGAGACACGAATGGAACTAGGTGATCTGGGCAGCAAATTTTCTTGTGGCAGACGAGGAGAGATGGAGTACCTCGGGCTTGCAAGCCTTGGAGAGAGAACCAAGGGAGTTGGCGAGCTGGGGGGGGTCCTTCTCCTCCCTCTGGCCGGCTCCCTCACGGCGTGGAGGCGCGACGACATGGAGCAAGGTCAGCAGATCTCCCTTGTTGGCGACGTGAGTCAAGGCCCACACGACGGCATGCCTGGATTTGGCGCTGTGGTCGACGACAACCACCACCCTCTTCTTCACCACCACCCCACCCTCCCCCGCTCTGTACCCCATCGTCCCTTCCATCCCCTGCTTCACACCACCACCGCCGTCGCTGCACCTGCCCGACCCACCGGTGCTGTGGCTGAGCTGCCTCAGGAAAGACGACCTCTTCCCACCGCCAGCCATTCTCGATCTCCGCCTCTGCCTCAGGAAAGACGACGGAGGTCAGGGGGGCGCATGACGCATCTTCTTCTCTCTTTTTTGGTGAAAGAAGCCGACAAGAGAATCAATCACATCACTGTAGTATAAGGACAATTTAACCATTTCAATTATTAAAATACATGTTCTTTTATTAAAATTTTAATTTAATTTTTTATTAATATAATAAAATTATTTTAAAAATAATAATTTTTAAAAAATAATTCAAATCATTTCAATTATTTTTTATTTTAAATATAATATTTACTTAAACTTGATTTCAATTTATTTTAATTTTTAAAATTATTATTATTGTATAAATTTTTATCATCTAAATTATAATATAATTTTAAAAATTATTTTTAACTTTAACTTTATTCAATTTTTAAAATTGAAGAAAACTAACTTTAAATACACTCTTAATGTGAATAATTTTAAGATAAAAAAAATAAAAAATAAAAAAATTTAATAATAAAATAAATAAATTAAAAAATATAAATATTCTTATAAAAATAAAAATATTTTTAAAAATTAAAAATAAATTCGAAACCTCTACGGTGCAAACAAACAGAAGCCTTTAAGCCGTGGCAGCGGAAGACGACCGTTCAACACCGGGAATCATGATGGGAGAAGTGAATTACAGTGATGGTTTTAACAAAAGGCCTGTCAAGGCCCCTGTTCTGGTACCTTGCCGACATCTTCCAGCCCGACTTCAACAACAAAGATAATAATGTGATCCGTGATCGTGAACTACACCTACCAATCTTTTCTCGGATTTATTCAACCGTAGAGAGACGGATAATATAAACGTCGGCCGGGTTTGCTGAGTTCAGCAGGAGATCCGTGGAAAAATTGGTTGGTTGATCTGCCAAATTATTTACACCTCTTTTATCTACGCACAGGGACTTGAAGATGTACACGTGGTGGGCTCGTCGCGACGTAAATGTACTTCAAGTTTTGTTTAAACGGGAAATGTTTTAAAAAAATTGTAATTTTACATGTCATTATTGTTATACGTGTAAATTTTTATATATAAAATTTTATCTTATAATTTATCATATAAATTTAATATTATTTATAAAATTATTTTAAATTTTAATTCTTTATAATTATTAAAACTAAAATAAACGAAACTGCTAATTCGTCACCTGGATACGCTTAACACGTGAGATGCACAGCGTCGAATATTTTCCGTGTATCAAAAAAGGACGTTTGTCTTTTATGCAAAAAGCTCCAACTCCTATGGTCGTAGCCGTCTTTTTCTTATATATATTTTCGGAATTCGAATCTTATTTTTTTTTGTTTAAGATAAAAATAATTATTAAATAAAAACAATCTTGCAAGGTGTTCACCCATGGATATTAATTATTGTTCGTCTTTTATTAAGATTCAAAGACAACATTATTATTATAACAGTTACAATATAATCATTTTAAATTTTTTTACTATTTTCATTAAAATAATTTTGGTATTCTAATTGAGGATTAAATAAATTGGTTAAAAAGTTGAAAAATAAAAGTGAGAAAACAACGAGATTCAACCTTAATATATTTTTAACCATTAATTTAAATATTTATAAAATTAATTTTTGTAAATATCATTAAAAAATATTATATATATATAACATGCAATGCTTTAATTATCGGGTTGACGTCCTTCAATGGAAGATTTGCGTGTGGGGTCACTGACAGTCTGACACGCCTCAGAAAACGATGATGGACTGACTGTACGGGCACTTTGCCCGTCAAGCAGGAAACCACCACACGCAAGGAATGACTCCTTTTTTTCCCAAGATTATTACTTATGATATAATTTTGTAATATTAACAAAATTTAATACGTTTTTTTTTTCTGAAGTTAAAAAAATTGTTATCAATGAAGCCTTAATTTTAATATGAAATTTGAACGAAGCTTACGAGATGCAGAAGAGTAGCAACGCGGCCAGCCTCCTGAGCGGTTGGTCCAGCTTCTGCTTCCACTCCAGAGGATTCTTCTTCACGTCGAACTCGTAGAACCCTTTCTTCTTCCTCTCCACCTCACCCAGCCGTGGATCGAACAGAACAGCGCGTCCAAGAACAACACCGGCGAGGAATCCTCCCGCGTTGGCGAAGTTATCGACCAACGGGACCAGACCCACGAGTGGGTTGTCGGAGAGGGGTTGGAATGAGAAGCGGCCGAGGGGCTTCGGGAAGCACAGGTGGGAGGAAGCCGCGTTGGAAGGGCAGTTGTTGACGAACATGGTGATGAGGAAGGCCACCGGGTTGAGGACGACGAGGAGGGACACCGCCCAGGTGTTGTCGGCGAAGGAGCCGGAGCCGAAGAAGCGGATACCCACACCGTCGTTGGTGTGCGCAGGGTCCGCGGCGGTGCGATCCGGAGACGAAGCCTCTTGGTCGGAGATGTCGAGGTAAATCTGTTCTATTGTAGTGGCCGTGCTCTTTTCCATCCTCCTCCTCCTCCTCCTCCTCGTCGAAGAAGAAGAGGAAGGCAGAGCGGTGGTTGTTACTGTCTTTTCCTCTTCACCGGCCATTGTAGTGTTCTTGATGGGCCTCAGAAGATGATTACCGGTAACGATCCAACGGCCCAGTTACTGGGGATTTTTATCAAATCCAGTTAAGAGTATTAAGATCAAGACCAACTTTTAATTTGTTTCAATAATTATTTAACTGCCACTAGCGTTAATAACATTTCGAGAAATGTTTCCCAAAAGTTAATTCGGATTATTCAAGTAATGGAAGAATCAATACGCGCTAATAATTTCTACTCTAACAACCGATTTCAAGCCATAACTACGTGATTAACGATTTATTTTAGCATTAAAGTTGAGGTAATATTCTCGATCCACCCATTAGAAGATCTGTGGACGTTGAAAATTTTAAAAAATAAAAAATTTAATTTTTTTTTATATTTTTAATCAATACAAATATAAATTTCTTTTATCATTTTTTACCTGTTAGTTTAAAATTTTTTTTATAGTTAATAAGAATTTGATAATGATATATTTTCTGACTTTGTGCATGTAGCTTAATTTTTTTAACATATAAAATTATATTTAAAATATTAAAATATAAAAAAATTATAATTTTTTTTAAAATTTTAAAATATACATAATAATCTTAAGATATTTTATTTCTTAAATTTTATTTTTTTTAATATATGTTAACTTAAATTTCCAGCCATTACAAACGGACCTTTATTCGATCAATAAGAAAGATGGATGGACGGACGGATACATGGATGGTTGGTTTTCGTATAATACGCTACCGAAGACCGCCGGCGGACTACCACGGCCTGTACGGATACCGCGTGTAATCTCTGTAGTTCTTAATCCCAGAGCAAGGGATGTCGCCGCCGCCGTTGCCGGCACGGCTGCTGGTGGAGGCGGCGTGCGACCTGTAGCTGTGATCGCAAGTCCGCTGCGGACTGGGGCTGTTGGCTTTGGTGCTGAGCGAGCTGCCGCTGCTGGCGGTGAAGACGGACGTGCGGTCTGTGTCGGTGCTCGACTGGTACGGCTCCGCCGGCCCCGCGTTTATTCCGGCGTCCTCCAGCACCCTGTACACCGATGTGTAGGACATGTTACGGCCGCCGTAGACCGTCACCTTCCTCCGACCCATGTCCGTCTCCACCGAGCTCACTCCTGCACGTGCAACAACCTTTGATTAATTAAGGTAACAGCACGCAATTAACTTATTAACCGCATTATATTACCTTCAACTCTTCTGATCAGCGCCTTCACCCGCCTCATCTCTTCGTCGGTGTAGACCTCCACCCGCAGCTCGATCGACTGGAATATATAACACAATTTTTTATATAAAAAAAGAATCGATATATTTACTTTAAAGATTACATGAAATCGAAGATGATTAATCCATTAATCATATTCTCACGTCCACGGGATCCTCTTTTTTCCTCCACCAGAATGAAAACATCTTGATGAATTGAAAGCGATCTCGACCGTCGATCTGCCTCCTGCTGCTGCTGCTGCTGCATTCAAATAAATCACAGGTCATGCATAATAATATATATGCCCGCGTACAATATGATTTCTTCGAGAGCTGAAGGTAAATGGAACATACGAGAGCTACCAAACAGTGATGGTTCTGCAGATCTAACCATACCTTAATTAGCAACACCAGAGTCGTAGTTTTGTGGGGAGACCAGAGAAAGCGAGGAGGGCGGATGAGTTCATGATCATGTATATAAATATAGGGTGAGAAACGTATATATGTTGATGTTTATGGCAAAATATGTTGTTGTAGGCAGCTTTATTAGAGGATTTGATATTTATATATTCTTGGGCTTTTATTATTATTATTTTCTCATAAGTACGTAAAGTTCGTTCTTAAATTACATTGAAATATAAGCTTCAAATGTAAGATATGGAGTTTGATTGCTCACGTAATTGATTCGATTAGGATACGGAGACGACCTCAACTATGGCAAGCTTGTCTCCAATTGCGCAATTAATGGAGCTTAATATGCTTAGTAAGTTTTCAATTTCCGGATCCGGAAAACGCAATTGTCTAATTAATTTGGAAATCCCTTTTGTCAAATAAATTTAAATCCTTGTTTGTTAAAGAAATTTTAATTTTAACTTTAATTGCGAAGAATTAAAGTTAAAAAATAAGGAAAATTCAAAAGTTACGTAGTACAAACTTTTATAAAATTCTAATTTTACTTTTTGAAAAATGTTTTTAACGATATTTGAAGAGTTTGTTTTATTAAAAATGTTAAAAAAAAATTATAAAATTCTACGATGGTGTTATAGTTTTAAAAAAATTCTTTTTATTATAAAAATTATTTTAAATCTGAAAATTTAAAAAGTAAGAATAATTTTTTTAATTTTTTTTTCATTTTAACGGATGTATTTCAAGCAGTGTTGGAATACTTGGGTAATTATCATGTATCTCTATTTTTTACTATATATATCAAAATAATTTACAATAATATTTATTAAATAATTTTAACATTTTATATTAAAAAATCATACTAAAATATTTACATCATAAATTATATAATTTTAAAAAAAACATAAAATTTATTTTATTTAATTTTACTACTTCAACAAAAATACACCCACAATCGTGTGCGCACCGAAGAATCCCGCAAGGTCACGAGGAGGCAGTTGAATGCAAGAATAAAGCTAGCCGACAAGAACGAACATGAAGGGTAATGATAACGTGAAATGAAGCGATACAGCATGATTCGCCATGGATAAGAGAATCGCTTGGGCTGTAACTCAAATTGGAAGAACTGGTAAAATTACAAGCTTTTGAGAACATAATCAAAGGCGTATACACCAACGATTGTTTGTTATGAAAACTTACATGAAAGAACGATGGAGCCGGGGCTCCTTATGACAATAATAAATTTAATAATAACGATTTCATAATTTACAAGGACTTGTATGTGCAAGCGACAAAAAGCTGCAACGTTGTTATTCTTGAAATCGTACAACGCCGAAAGAATTGGAACATAGACATCTGCATAAAAATTTTCACAGGTCGAACCCAGGCATGGCAAACTGGGAAGAGAAGGCTTGCACGCGGTTCCTAAGCTCAACCACATCCCTCTGATTTTCAATACCCTTGGGGAAATCCTTCTGCAACTTACCATGCTCTCTCTGCACAGCGCTAGCAATTTGTGCAGCCCGTAGCAGGAACTCGGCTATGATCTCAAAGTCTCCTTCGAGGCAACCACGAGTAGTCATGGCCGGGGCACCTGCATGTGTCATGTCATGAATACACTTCCCATATTGATTTGTATATAAAAAAGTGAATGAAATAATTGAGAGATCACCAATTCTCACGCCAGACGGAGAAATACTGCCGTTATCACCAAATATTGGAGTTTTATTCACTGTAATGCAGCACATCTCACAAACCTTTTCAAAGTTCTTACCTGTGGCAAAACTATAGTTAGCAAGTTTACTTATCAGCATGGATGAGTGCAAGCTCGCATGTGTCGTAAAAATTGACACAATCGAATACATATTGTGAACTAAGGGGCTTACTTGTGGGCAAGGGGCAAAAAGAAATCATATCCCGAGACCAAAGGCTTGTAAAGAAATATACTTTCCGTTTAGTAAAATTTTCTGTTGGTTAATGGCGAACTAAAAATGAATGTCAACCCAAGTGTAGTTTCTCACTGTCAAGTCCAAAATTCCACCTTAAGTATGAAAAAGGAACTTCTGAAACCACTATTACCATGCTTCAATACACTGTATTTTACTTAATATCAAACCACTCAAAAAAAAACTATATGCTTTTGAGAAATCAACCTGATATAATCACAAATTTAGAATTTAAAGTCTGTTTAAAAGGACCAAATAAAAAATACACAAGCACCGAAAATAAGAAATAAGTGTCTTTTGAAAGAAGGGAAAATAAACAGATGAAATGAATATGACGCCAATACATGTTATTTCTTTTCTCCAGTATTCAATTCCTTGTTATTCCATTTACTTTTTCATAAAAATGCATACTTGCTTCATCTTTTTACTGATATATATAAATGCATGCTCATGCTTTGTTTATTTGGCTATCAGCCTATCATATGACCGGTTCATAACTTCACGTACAAATTAAAATTACCTGTTAAACCCAAACTTCTTAGGTCCCACAGCAACAGGTGATTATCCGTTCCACCTGTGACAAGTCGGCATCTTCTTCTCAGTAAGGCTGCAGCAAGGGCTTGAGCATTCTTTTTAACTTGTTGGATATAGGCTTTGTACTCCAGGGTTGCAACTTGTTTCAATGCAATTGCTAATGCTGCAATGTGGTTATTGTGTGGGCCTCCTTGCAGTGAAGGAAAAACAGAAAAATTGATTCTATCCTCAAAGTCATAGTATTCACTTTCATTTGCTTGGAGTAAACTTCCTTGCTTCCTCAACTTTTTGCCTTTTCTGAAAAAGATTATACCACCCCGAGGACCCCGAAGACTTTTATGAGTTGTAGAGGTAACAATATCACAATAGTCAAATGGACTAAGGCATTCCTGCAATGATCAGAAGACAGCTAATAGATTTGTCTGAGTGAGAATGGAATAATATTAGTGTCATGAGAAAGAATACAAATCTCCCAAATATGTAAGTATTATTTGGCCAACAAGAAACCTATAACCTGACCTACAAGTCACCCAAGGATCCATTTATCATAACAATATCCACTTAACATAACACTGTCCCTCAAGTTAGAAAATCCAAGGTACACATTATGCAACAGTCTCAAAGACAATGAAAAACAAAGCAACAACTTAATCTTTTATGCAACTTAAGTTGCAAACAAAAACACAAAAATGAGTTAGTTAGAGAATGCATTTTTGTAGAGCAACCAACTTTCACTTTTTCTATCACCACTCCCTAACATAACCTCTCTTTTTATTTTTTTTACCAACTCACATATTTTCTTTTTTCTTCCTTTTAATTTAACCGGTCTAATTTGTTTTTTAGATAACCAAACCACATTTTTATTCCTTTTTAGCCATCCCTTTTGGACTTTCAAACCCTTTCATCTCACATTTGCTTCTTGTGAATAGGACTGCACATGAAAGCAGTTTAAGTGGTTAACTGGACTGTATTCAATGGTTCAGTTTGGTTTTTTAATACTAATGATTGGGTTCGATTCACCATTTTTCAAAACAAACACACACACACACACACCATGCAAGCATGGTACATCATTAAGGCTAGGTCAATGTGAGAGAGAATTATAACCTATTCATGTTCAGCCTGTTTTATACATCTGATATATGTAATTTATCCCTTTTGAAAAAAAAGTGAAATTCATCCTCGGTGTTTAGATGTAAACAAAATCTGCCAACAGATAACACAAACAAAACAAAAAGCTAACCTCGTTATAAATCTACAAGCAAACATGTAGATCAATTTGGACAAAAGTGATCATAATTATGTCAGAACAAAAAAAATTTAAGTAGGTGATCATCAAAAACAAAAAAATGCCAGATACAGGGAAAAAACGAATACCTTAGTAGCAACAAGTCCACTAATGTGGGCCATATCGCACATCAAAACTGCTGCACATTTATCTGCTATCTGTCTGCACCGAGCATAATCCCATTCTCGTGGATAAGAGCTCCCACCACAAATTAGTATCTTGGGACGGTACTCCATAGCCTTTTCCTCTAGCTTATCATAATCAATATACCCAGTTTGTGGATTCACCTTATACGACAGGCTGTCGAAAAATATGGATGCCCCCGAAACCTTTTTACCACTTGGCATATAATATCCATGGCTCACATGCCCACCAGATGGAGAATCCAACCCCATAATCCGATCCTTTGGGAGCAACAACCCAGTGTAAACCGCAAAATTAGCAGAAGTACAAGAATATGGCTGAACATTCACGCCCCAACAATCCTTATCCAAACAAAATGCAGCGAGCGCCCGCTTGTGACAAAGCCACTCAATTTGATCGATGTACTCGTTCCCAATATAGTACCGACACCCTGGAAGACCTTCGGAGTACTTGTTAGTGAGGTGGCTTCCCAGCGCCTCCATCACAGCCCGACAAACAAAATTTTCCGATGCGACAAGCTCGATCCCCTGCACCTGCCTCTGCTTCTCCTTCACGATAATCTCGAACAGGTCGGGATCAGCCGCAGAGAGACACTCGTTTCCCCACGCCTTCACGGCCAGCCTCCTCTTCTCAAGATCCATCTCCATGGCCACCCTCTTGGGGTGGTTCTGAGTCAAGGAAGAGCATGAAGATGAAGAATCCCCTTCCCTCTTCCTCTTCAAGTTCATCGTGTACCCGAGAATCCGAAACACCCCTTCCTCCTGCTCTTCTTCAGTATCCTCCACTTCATTCGTCGCCGTGGACGAATTCTCCCGCAGAACCTCCGATTGTTGGTCGAACAGCTGCAGCGGAAGTGCGGAGGACGTCTCCTGCGAGACCGAGACCTCGTGGACAAAATCACGCGGAGGAGGCGTCGCCAAAGGGCGGAATCCCAATGACAGCGCCGACTGCGGCGTGTTCGAAGAGTCCATGGCGTAAAAGAAAAAGAAAACGAAGTATCCAAGCAAAAGAGAACCACAATCGAGAGGAACCCTAGGATGAATAGCTACAACAACAACAGAATCGGCGGCGGAGGAAGTGACGGTGGAAGTGGGGGAGGAGGCGAGGGGCCAATGGCCGCTTCCATGGACGGAAACGAAACCTTAAAACCGGCGAGGGGAGCAACGGCAAGACGAACTTGGACGGGAGTCGGGGAAGGATCGGGGATGAGCTTTGTCTTTCCGCTTTGTCGTCGTGGCCTGCAAGAGACTCGCCTGGGGAAATCTTCTGTGGACGGTGATGTCAAAATGTCAATACTCAAAAGCTAACGAATGGTCGTTACCTAACGCACCGAATTGTATGTATACGGCTCTTTTTTAAAAGAAAATACGTCAAACGTACGTTTGTTCAAATGATTAAAGTAAGTGAAATACTGAAATAATATTTATATTATTAGCTTCATTTGAAAAGTTTACTTTTAAATTTAAAAATTATTTTTAAATCTACGATGACATCAGACATGAGTATGATTTTTGAGATAATTTATGTATATTAATCTCAACGTGATATTAAAAAAATAAAATTTTAATATTAATATTATTTATTTAAATATTAAAATACATACAAATTTTATAAATATATTTACAATCATATAAATTTATTATGACCCGTCATTTAAAGCGGTTCGATGTGAAAAAAATACGTTTAAAAATGAAATTATCAAAAATCACTTTTTACTATTACGAAACTGAAACAATTATACGAAATAAATATTTTAATATAAAATATTAAAATTATTTAATAAATATTATGATCAAATTAATATATACTAAAAAAATGGTACAGTAACTCAAATATAAACAACAGAACACTTGAACGTATATAGTTAAATAACTAGAGATTTTTTTATAGAAAATCGTAAGTTCAAAGATTTTTTATAGTTGCAATAACATTAAAATAATAAAGTTATTGATTAAGGTAGTGTTTGTTTAAGTAGTAAAATTAAATTAGCATAAGATTATTATTTTTTTTAAAAAAATATAATTTACGATATAAACTTTTGATATAACCTTTTTAATGTAAAATTTTAAAATAGTTTAATAAATATTACTATACATAATTATGATATATGGTAAAAAAAATGTGATACATAATATTTACAATTTAAACAAAAAATACTTAAGAGTGATGTAGATTCATCAACGTGAAGAAAATTTTTAAATTACTAAAGTGTTTGGTAAAGGATAGAAATTGAAAATCGGTTAACAATTTCACGTTTCTACTTTAGAAGTAAAAAAAATGATTTTTAAGTGAATAATTTTAAGTTATATTTAAATAATAATATAATGCAATTTATGACATGGATAATAACGTAACATAAATAATAAATTATAGTTTGACCAAAAACTTATTGCTTCGATTAACACATCCGTCGTAAGTCCAACCCTTGTTTCAACATTTCACTAGTTTTGATCTTACTTGTTAACGAAGTTTAAGTTTTAACTTTAATTTTAATAATTTTGAAAAATTAGAGTTAAAAATAATTTTGTCAAAGTAAAAATTTATATGTACAAATTTATATTATAATTATGTTATATAGAATTTGTGCAGGGTCAGAAATTTAAATTTAAATTGACTACCATATATAAACTCGGATATGACATAATTATAATATAACTTATGTGAAATTCATAAGAAATTCATTCCCGAGGATATATAAATTATGTCATGTAAGAGAATGAATGTGAAATTTTTTTCTAGGCAAAATGGGGAAAATGTTTTTTACGAATGGTGAATTTTTCTCCATCATTCTCTTTTTTTTACATTTACAGGATATACAAATATCCTCCTAATTTGAAGATACAAAGTAAAAAAAAAATGAAAGCGAGATTTATACGTATGTATGTCACTGAAATTAATAATATCATTATCAGAAAAATTAAATTTAATAATAAATATAAAATTATCATCGATATTTTTTAAAATAAATGTAGGTCATTTGTTTTTTAAATTTTTCATATAATTATATCATTAACGTTTCCAGAAATGTCATACGGAAGCCCAGCCCACTAACTAATGCAAGAGCCCAGTCCAATACCAGCGGGAAGAAAGAAATGCACCGGTACGAAAGTGAGAGAGAGACGGAGATCGAGCGCTTCGGCTAGCGATGTTGGTGGCGGACGCGTCGTCCGTCGCTCCGCGGCACCGGCACCGGCACCACCACCATCTCCTTCGCGGCGCCGCTTCTCCCACTCCGTTCCCACTCCGCCCCTTCCCACGGGGAAAGGATAGAGTCTTTTTCCTCGACGTGAATCCCCTCTGCTACGACGGGGCGAGGCACAG